>JARYGA010027553.1:0-25132 GCA_030545235.1 Helianthus tuberosus
AGTATGGGGTGACTTTTTGGAAAAGTCATTTTCCCTGCACATACAAGCTCGTTGCCAAACATCATTTAGAGCTTATAACTTTTCAAAAAACCAATAAGTCAATAAGTTGTTTCAAAAAGCTTAGCGAAACAACATCTATTATTTAAGTTTCTTTTAGGAATATAAAAATACTAGGTTATCACCCGGGTAGGAAAATTTAAATTACATTAATAAAAAAATTCCGCACACACTGATTCATTTCTATTTAAAATTAAAATCAAGCCATACATATGAGTTAAATATTGCATCAAGAGTAACACTGACTTGACTTTAGCGCATATTGTGTTGTAAACTTCTTTTAATATAAAAAACTTTGTACCCAAGCCATTAATATTGTAATCAAGTATAAAATTAAAAACCCAAAAATAAGAGAGCTTACTTTTACAGGTTGATTTTAAGGTATACAAATCATTAATTCTATTTCTACACTGAACTACAGGTCAATGTAAACCAAAATTATCACCCGCGAACTTCGCGGGTCGGAAAATTTAATCTACATTATCACAAAGTGTGTATAAATAATATAAATACAAAAGTAACACATTACATAAATTACTTATTGACAAAGGGAAAATATAGTTAAAATGCATTGAAGTATAAAACATTATATTTTTTACTTTTATTAAGAATTAAGATGTCTCCTGACAAAACAGTTACTCTTTCTCAGATCCATCTAGATTATCTTGCCACGACCATCACTATAGATCTGCAAATTAAAAGACAAACGTTAAATAACATCACAAAGTAACTAAGCTCCCAGTGAAAGATCGTTCACAAAAAAAGTATAAAAAAAACAAGTTGACTAATAAAATGTGCATATTTTCCTAATATTCACATGTATATTCAATTAATAGGTTATCACCCGGGTGGCAACCCGGGGTAGAAAATTTTAAATTAGATTAATCAAAGTGTATAGAAAAATAATGCAAATAAAGTGAATTACATAAATTAGTAACAAAGTGGATTGTACCATTAGGTAGGGTTGAGTTATAATACAAAGTATTTAAAAATAAGAAGGGTAAGAAGCCACCAGAGAGTGACAAGTGTCCTAGAAGGAATTAAATGGAAAGGGTAATTTTGCCTACAAGAGGAAAGAGAATATGCACATGCAAGTCACATGTTATTCCCCCCCCCCCCAATTTGTCTACATTGTCCGTAACTTTTTTATACATCATTTGTTTTAAAAAAAATTATACCATAAAATTGAGTGTTTTTTATCTTTAATATGAGTACCATATTGTTATATTTTTCAAAAAAAAAATCAAAAACCCAGTTGCATATTACACAATGGACATGATGTAAAATACAATGTAAAGTAGATCAAAAACACAATCAATGACAACAGATAAAGACACAATGGACAACATACTAAAACACAATGACCATAACGTATAACACAATGGCGATAACATATAACACAATAAGTATCAGACTAAATAAAAACACAATTGATGATAACAGATAAAAGACACAATTAATGACAGCAGATAAAAGACACATTGAAAAACAAACTAAAAACACAATACACAACAAACTAAAACACAATGAATAAAGATAATAAAAAAAATTGAACAAATTATTAAAACACAATGGACAACATACTAAAACACAATAAATAACATGTTAAACAGAATGACCTGAACTAATAACACAATTTATAGAAAACCCAGATATAACACCATCTTCATTGTGTCATATATTGTGTTATAGGTTCTTATAAAAATGCAATGGATAGAACCCAAATTAACATTGTGTTATAGGTTTTGATAATAACACAATGGACATCATGTAAAACACAATGTAAAGTAGATCAAAAACACAATCAATGACAAGAGATAAAGACGCAATGGACAACATACTAAAACACAATGACCATAACGTATAACACAATGGCGATAACATATAACACAACAAGTATCAGACTAAATAAAAACACAATTGATGATAACAGATAAAAGACACAATTAATGACAGCAGATAAAAGACACAATGGAAAACAAACTAAAAACACAATACACGACAAACTAAAACACAATGAACAAAGATAATAAAAAAAATGAACAAATTATTAAAACCCAATGGACAACATATTAAAACACAAGAAATAACATATTAAACACAATGACCTGAACTAATAACACAATTTATAGAAAACCCAGATATAACACCATCTTCATTGTGTCATTTATTGTGTTATAGGTTCTTATAAAAACGCAATGGATAGAACCCAAATTAACATTGTGTTATAGGTTCTGTTAATAACACAATGTATAGAAACTCTACTGACCAAAACTCAGTTAAAAGACACAATGACCCGAACCTTTAACACAATGCAAAAAAAAAACCAGTAAAAATGAAAATTTTTATTTTATTTTTATATGATAATATGGTACTCATATTAAAGATAAAAAACGCTCGTTACTATGGTGAAATTTAAAAAAAAAATGTCGTATGAAAAAGTTATGGACATTTTAAATCGATGGGGGAATTGACATGTGCCTTGCATGTGGAGAGAGAAAATCCATAAATATAGGATTCCCTTTATGCCCTTCTATTATCTTCTTTTCCCTACAACTAATCTCAACCCTCCAAATCTAAGATCAATGGACTAGAATCCTTCTTACCCTTCTTATTTATTTTATCCTTTGTATTTGATCCTAACCCCCATTAGGTATTAGGTATGAAGTTTTCTTTACAATCTGTGTACAAAAACATCAACAAAAAGACAAATAATGTTACATTTACAATTTGATTAAAGTAACGTGAGCTCATTCCGATTGTCACTTGCTGTCAACTTGGTTTGACCCGTAAACAACATAATAATAGGGGATGGAGAGGACAAACTTTGGGTCCACGTCATACTTAAACTTGGTCAAACATCTATAAGTACATAAAGCACTATGTGGTAAACTTGGTCAAACATCTATAAGTACATAAAGCATTATGTGGATTTTCAGGCATATTCTAAGCCAAAGTAGTGGTTGTACAAATTCAGTTATTGGTTTCTATAATCTGCATCTCAAATTTGTTGGTGTCTATTCAAGAAGAGGTAACTGATTATAGAAACCGCTTACGGTTTAACACTCTCTAGTATGAACTATAAAGATTCCTTACAATAAAAACCCTACTATTTTGGAGAACACAATCAGTGTAACAAATAAAATCCTAAAATATTAGCATTCTACACCACGCATGAATACAACTTTTGGAGATGAGTCTACATAACCTTGTAACTGTCCACCAATTAAGTTTTCTTAAAAAACCCAGGCATTTTCTAAACTCTCCTTATTACAGCATCCAATGCACAATATATGAGATGTTACATATACAACATAAACACTTGTGATATCATTATAATGTGTTGGGATTGAACCCTATCAGAGGAACAGTTGATTAAAGCCAAAACCGGATTAGAGCAGTGGATCCAAAATAAGCAGATGTTATGTTTTCATTCTCTCCCCTTGAAAGTGGTTTCAACATCTGATGGCCTCTATCCACTGATCCTTACAACAACTGCTCACTTACAACTGCTGATCAAGTCAAAGACTGATGAAGACTAAAGCTCTGTTGATCAATCTACTACTATGGGTCAAGCACTGCTGAACATATCAAGTACTGCTGGAGTCACAACAGTGGAAGGATAAAGCAGTAGTTTAGTTGTTCATATGTAATGTATTGTTATCAGTAGTTAGCATAGCAGTGTTTGTATAGATCAGTTGTTAGAGTTTGTTAGGAGGTTAGATGTCACTTTCATGGTGACGTCAGCAAAGATGCCACAGTGGTTTGTCCGTGCCTATAAATAGAACAGTACCATGTACTGTTCTATTAGCTCTTCATCACTTTTCTCCTGTACGAACAAACACTGTGAGCTCAGGCTGAGGGGGAGTTTGTTACATGCATGCATTGTAATCGTTGTTGAAATAAATTCAATCTTTCAGTTCTATGTTGAAAATGTGTGTTTAAAGCAATTCTCTTGTTTGATTGTGTGCAAAGTTTGATTCCATTTATATTCCGCTGCATTACTTGTTCATTGTTCATCTTAATTCAAATGTAAAACACAATCAATCCAAACTCAGATCCTAACAATTGGTATCATAGCACGGATAGTCAAATTTGATTTAACAATCAGTTTGACATAAATAGTTCAGCTCACAATCGTTGATACTGATAGTTGTTCGTTTTGTTGAAAAACAAAGTAAGGTTTAATCACCATCAAAGTTGATTAATCAGTACCTATGAAACAACCAGGATGACGTCACAATCACAAGATGATAAGAATAACATTGGCTCACTTTTCAAACCACCTATGTTTAAACGTAACGAATACAACATCTGGGAGAGAAGGATGGGTCCCATCCTTGCTCAACAGAACACTGGATGTTGGAGATCTGCTGTTTTTGGGCCCCATGTTCCCATGGTGCCGAGTGCTGAGGATACAAAGAAGTTCGAACCTAAAAAATATGAAAACTATACTGAAACTGATTTTCAAAAGTTCGAACTAGATGCCAAAGCATTCAACATCATTGCATCTGCATTACCCAATGAAATCTATGCTGGGCTGTTACATTGTAACAGTGCCAAGGAATTATGGGATGCACTTAAGGAACAATTTGGGGGAACTGAAGAAGTAATTGAAAATAATAGGGAAATTCTGAATCAACAGTATGAAACCTTTTGTCACATTAAGGGAGAGTCATTGACTCAACAGTTTGAGAGATTCAATTGTCTCATCAGTGAGCTATGGCTTGTTAAGGTTGAATTTCCTAAATCTACACAAAATAGCAGGTTTCTTAGATCACTACCTGAAAAATGGGATACAATTGCCTTTGTGACTAGAAATTCTGTTGAGTTCAAAGACCTAACACTAACCCAACTTCATGGTAGA
Organism: Helianthus tuberosus; assembly: GCA_030545235.1. Taxonomy (NCBI): domain Eukaryota; kingdom Viridiplantae; phylum Streptophyta; class Magnoliopsida; order Asterales; family Asteraceae; genus Helianthus; species Helianthus tuberosus. Next base: position 4,925 of record JARYGA010027553.1, read on the forward strand.
CTCCTGACCTATGAAAGGGAGTTAAACCAAAAAAAGAAGTTGCAAGAGTCTGGCAAAGTTACAGATGATTATTCATTTGGTAACACAGCTCTTCTGGGTCAAGAAGAGTCTGGCAGCAGTAAGGATCAGAGTTTTGATCATTTTATTGACATAACTGCTGGAGGTAATTTCAACTCTGATCCTCACTCATCCAACTTTGCTTTCACAGAAAATGGAGAAAGCCAGAACTCTGATAATTTATGTTTTGAACTCAATGACTTGTAGCACTTTGATCCCACTGACTTAGAAGAAATGGACATCTTGCATCAATTGGCTTTGCTTAGTGTGAGAACAAGCAAATTCTATAAAAGAACAGGGAGAAAATTCCCAGGGTTACATGGGAATTTAAAAGTGGGGTTGGATAAGTCAAAGATTAAGTGTTATAAGTGCAATAGGCTAGGTCATTTTGCTAGGGAATGCAGGAGTCAAACCACTGGTCCAATTACGACTCTTCCCAGCTCAAACCCTAGACCACAACACCAAAGCACTGTGCACTATGCCCAATATACCCCTGCAGCCCATGTTAACACTGCTCATTATGCTGCAACCCCTGTGCCTGTGCATTATGTTCAAACCACTATTTCATAAATTCAGTATGTTCAAGCCCCTATCCCTCAGGCACAAGTGCAACCTGTTGCACCTCAACAAGCTGCTCCAGTAGTGGTTCAACCAGATCAGCAAAGCTTTTTCACCCAAGGCTTTGTTGACTGGAGCAACATGCCTGATGAGCTTGGTGATGAAAATTTTGCACTCTATTGTAGGATCGTGTACGGACCCGAAACGAGTCGATCAGAGGCGTTCTACACAATATGAAAGGCGGAAACAGACATATTGTGAGTGATTCAACAAGATATTCACTTTAACTGTTGTTCTGATTAACTTGACAAAGTTTTACAGCGAAACAACACTTCGGCAGCACTTCGGCTCCGGAAACACACATACAAGACTGACTCAAACGAAATCAGGACTCATCTATTTATAGGCAGTGTAATTTCGCTTTAACATGACTCAAGCGGAATTACCTTTCATGCGGAATAGGTAGTTCAAACGGAATTACGATTACAAACAGAATTAGCAAGCTAATTTCGTTTGAAATGACATGTTCATTTCAAGCGGAATTACATCTTGTAATTTCGTTTGAACTTGCCTGTTAGCCTATTTTTGACAGTTTTCTCGTATTCCGTGCTCTGATCTATCAATAAACATACAAGACTCGATACAAGACGAAGTCGACAGACGCATGCACCAACAGACTCCCCCTCGGATGTTGACGAGTCTTAAGTGTCGAGTCTTCAACGTCTTCAGTCTTTATCAGTCTGATCGCTCTCTGAAGTATTTGACAGTGTAAAACTTCTTCAATCTTCTCTTTTCTTTTCATCAGCACCAACGCACTCCCCTCGAACAAATAATCTTTCCTCGGATGTTGATCACAATCTGTCTTTCACAGGATCAGGATCAGGATCGTGTCCTGGCTCTATACTCAGACTCAGAATCCAGGTTATCCTGCACATCCTCTACCTCACAATAAATTTCACAAATTTAACATTTGACAAATTTATATACTACTTGCAGGTATCTTTCCAGAATGATTTAACACTTTAAAAAATTCTGATGACCACTTGTAGGCAACAATTCAAAATCTTTTCTCATTTAGAACACAAACTTCCCCTCACGAAATGCTCATCAAGTTTAGCACTTGGAATTTTGAAAATCAGCTCTCCAATATCAGTTGTCGAAAATCTTTTTGAATTTTTCAAAATTTATGATAAAACACACTAAAAATCTTTTTGTATTTTTGAATATAACGAAATGCAGTAAAGAAATATTTACCTACAATATTTTTGTGAGTTTGGGTAAGAGGATCATATCAGTTTTTGACAAGTCACAAGTACCGTTGAGCTTAGTTACACATTAAGAATTAAATTGTTCACTTAGATTGCCGATATACTGATCCACTTAAATTCTCACACAAATTTCAACTGATTCAAGATATGAATTAGGTGTATTAAGAACTTAAACTCATTCATGTGTCCCACCTCTTGAATATACTCCCGTATCCAGATCCCAATATTCAGTCTTACAAGTGAGTATACCACAGATGATATCTGTAAGGGGTTAAATTACGAGGGCCGTGAGAGCTCAGGTCAGAACTTCCGTTCAGCAGAGAGATGACGGCTTCGACTTTTGGTGGGTCCCCTTTAGAGGATCTTTTTTTACAACAGCACATGATTTGCATTTTGCAATGTTTCGTCATTTTTTATGCTGAGGGCGGGCTATATTTCAAGCAAGCGTAAAGTATTCTCCGGGGACTAGGCCATTGCTTCCGCAAATTCAGAAGTCCCGGGATAATACCCCAGATATCACTAAGCATAAAGACCTAGTATCTCAGAAAGAGGGGTCCTTCAAACGAAATTTCAGGGGTTACCTATATATCCAAGTAGTGTTCCCCACAAAATAAGCAAGTTTGAATTTAAGTTTATATCCCGAAAAAGCTTACTAAATGTGTAACAACCTATCGGCATATCATCAGTGAGACCGTTTAATGCTATTTAAACATTACATTTCTTTAGCATACTGTAACTGTCCACTGATGTACTATCATTTCCTCTTTTTCACAACAAAACTCTTTTTGTATTTTATCATGTTTTTTACTTTTTCAAATTTTCAAATGTTTTTGGATTTTCTGTTTCTTACTCCCCTAAAATTCAAAATCATTTAAAGGAAATTTGAAAATAAACTGTACAAGTAAAGTGACAACTGATATCGAATCACTTCAATTCGCCATCCACTTGGCATAAACAATCAGAACTCCCCCTTACAACAAACTATTTTCCCATTGTGATTTCAAAACACTTAAGTTTGTTTTAATCAAATGGTTTTTCCGGAAAATAAGTTTTGTTGATTTCATAAAACCATTTGTAGGTTAGGGGAAAAACTCATCATTTTGTTTTCTCAACCATTTGAAAAATATAACAATTTTAGATTTTAACAACAATATCACTTGTAGAAAATCAAATACAACTTAATGTCCCTGATTTACCACTTGTAAACCGAAATATCACCGAAGTGAATTTCTCAAGAAATATGCCGATTCCTGCTCCACGATTACCAACTTGGGAGCTCCGGCAAGTCAGGATTTTACTTGTGAAAAACTTCCATCCAAGCCTGACCAAACTTGGATGTTTCCTCCTCAACTTCACTTGGGTAATAAGTTGCTTTCTTTGTTTCATAAAAGTCCTTTACCCCTTTAGCCTTTCCCTCGACCATTTTCCCAAAAATCTTTTTAACATTTCCATTAAACACTTTCTCAACATCAAATTCTTTCTTTTCAGAATAGAATTGATTTGAGATCTCAACCTTTCCAATTTTTGATTTAAAATTTTCAGCCCTCAATGGTGGAAAATTAACATCATCCATTGGAGGCACTGAGTTTTCTTCTTTTACCTCAGCTTGTGGCTCCTCTGACTTTGTGGAATCAGATTCATCACCTGATTTCACCTCAAACTTCTTAACATCTTCATGAAACTTCTTAACAACCCACATTTGGTTATCATGCTTAGCTATCTTTTTATAAAAACTTGTCTTTGAACACTCACCAACTTCATATGTTGAATTTTCAAAAATTTTAAATTTTTCAGTTGGTGGTTCATTTTTCTCAACAACTTTTTCTTTGAGTTTTTTAGAGACTTCCTGTTTGATGTTGGTAGCTTTAGGACAGTTCCATGCTATGTGACCAACTTCTTGACAACAATAACAGGTTCTTGTTTCCTTCCTTTGACTCGCTCCATTCTTCACTTTTTCTTGCTTCTTGGCAAGGAATTCTCTGTTTGATGCTTCCAGAATGAGCTTTTTGATTCCTCTTCACAGCTTGTCCCTGAAACAAATTTTGTATTTGTTTAAGAAGTTTTTTCATGTTTATAATTTTCTGGTGGAATAAATCCAAGACCTTTCTTTTTGAAATTACCGTTATGGTTTGGTTTCTTTTAAAAACCAGAACCAGAACTGTAACCTTTTTTCTTGTTTAACCGTTGTTGAACTCTTGAATTGTATTTTTTAGGTTTTTCAGTAAGATTTACATCTTTTATTTCAGAAATATTGATTTCTGTTAGTTTGAAAACCTTTTTGATCTTTTTAACTTGAACACTTCTTATTGGAAATTCCTCATCAGAATATAATTTGTCTGAATCCTTCAAAGTATATGCCACTTTGATTGGTTCGTCATTCAAATTAGATTTTGATAACAGGAATTCTTTATTATAAACCCGTTTAACCGACGACTTTTGACTTTCAACTGATGATGATCTCGGACTTTCAGACTCAGACTTTGACTCCGACTCCTCATCTGTTTCCAACACCTGATCGACCACCTTTTTTATTAACTCAGACTCATGATCAGTGTCAGACGACGTGAACGTGACGTCAATGTTTTCTGGTAACTCATCAGTTGTTTCCGTTTTTAACTTTATATTGACAACATTTTTGACCTGCTCCTCATTCGGTTTTCTAGGAGAATACCCTTCCTAAATCGGAGGTGGACACTTGTTATAACTAACACTCTGTTTCTTACCAGTATCCTTCTTCTTTGGCTTCTCATCTTGAAAAACTTCTAAACCTGCAACAGTTGGATAGATTCGATCAATTAGATAATCAGAACTAGAATAACTTAATTCTCTCATTTTCAATCCTCCCAGTCTCCAACTCTTTCTTTAACTTTGCACACTCTTCAATGTAATGATTGATAGCTTTTTGCTTCGACATCATCACAGCATTCATCATTGTCAGTGCATCTTCTCTTTCAGAATTTGTCTTTTGTAGACCAGTTACTGTTCTGTTTTCATACTACTTTTTTACATAATTGAGATTGAACAGTAATTGTTCTTTCATCTTATCTTGCTCACTCAGCTTCTCATCCTTCTCTGCACACTGCTTGCAAGATTCTAAACATTTTAAGCAAGGCTTGATGACTTCCACAATCTTTTCTATTTCAACGATCTTCTCCACTTCAACAACTTTTTCAACTTCACTCACCTTCTCCTTCTCAACAATCTTCTCAGCAATTTTAACCTCTTCATTTTGAACAAACTTTTCATTTTGATCTTTGCTTTCACATTCCTTCTTTTTCAGTTCTTTTGCTGCTCGTCTCTTCTTCAACTTCTCCAAGAGATCTGCAAAATAAAATTGAAAACTTTCAGGAGATAAATGAGATTTTGCAATATTGATATGCATTTCTTCTTCATCATCACCACTGTCATCAGTTGGTGATTGATCAAAATCTATTGTCTTTTCTGAAACATCATCTGAAGAACCAGAATCAGATGGTGTTTGATCAAAAACTGTTGTTCTTTCTGAACTTTCATCTGATGAAACAGATTCTTCTTCTTGACTTGTATCATTACTATCAAACACTTCCATCCATTCTGTCATCAGATCAGGTTCTTGAACTATCTGTGCAATGAGAGCAGCAACTTTTGAATCAGGTGGAATATATTTATCCCAGCTGAAACCTTCTGCCACTTTTTCATCATCTTGATCAATGATACCATAATAAGCTTTTTTATTTGCATCTTCGATCATTCTTGCATGCGCAGTTTGTGGTTCCTTTTGTTGATATGGTTGATGAGCAACTTGTTGATATATGGCTTTCCGATAGTAATCATCTTTTCCAAAAGGATTCTTTGCTCCACTAGCCTCTTGATTTTTGCATTCTCTCTTGAAATGACCTTTCTCCCTGCATCGAAAACAAGTAACTTTAGATTTATCAAAACCAAAAGTAGACACATGTGCATCTAAAAAATCATTTCTTCCTGTAATCATTTTAAACTTTTCTGCTATTCTCAAAACACTTGCTAGACACCATTTGATGTCTATGAGCTCCATCTCTTCAGCGTCTATCTGATCGTAATCCTCTTTCGTCAGCATAGGATTTCCGATCCTTCCAGCTACTAATCCCTCATAAGATTCCAGCACGGTAGCAAGTAACGCCATGTGATCTTTAGCAACTTCTTCAGAAAAACTTTGACCATTCGGGAGATTTAATGCAATGTTGCACTGTATCACACAACCATTTCCACTTTTTGAACTTTGAGACTGAAAACTTGAAGTTGAACTCTTTGGATTAACACTCGGATATGAAGAAAATCCACTGCTACTATTTGAATTTTGATCAACAGTTCCAGATGAGTTTCCAGCACTAAAAGCAGTTTGGATTTTTGGACCCATTTCAACCTCTTGAACACTGCCTTTGTAATATATTTTCACATCTTGTTGATTACTCGGATTGTTCATCCTTGCAATCTTTTGCTGTTCAAGATCTTGACCTTCAATCTTTTCGATGAACTGAGAAATTGTCAAACCATCATATTCTCCGGTGTTCTTTAAGATCATCAAAAATGTACCCCATTCTTTCTGAGGTAAAGCATCAGCTAATTTGTCTACCCATTCCTCTCGTTCTTTATTGATACTCAACAAAGACATTGAACGTACTAAGTGGCAGTATCTTTCAATCAACTTCTTTGTATCTTATCCTGGCAGACTTGTGAATAGATCAAATTCTTTCTTAAGAAATGCCTTTTTACTCTTAATCATCTTCTCACTTCCCTCAAACTTAATTCTGAGTGCTTCCCAAATAGAACGTGAAGTTTTATCATGTTGAAGCAATATGAAGATGTCTTCTTTAATAGCTTGCTGGAGTAAACTGATCATCATTTTCTCTGCTTTGTACATGTCTCGTTCCTTATCTGTAAATTCAAAAATCTTTTTATCAACTCCCAGCTCAGTACGTGGTAGCACATACTTTTTCTCAACACACTCCCATGATCTCAAATGATTGGCTTGGACCCAGTTTTCAAACCTATCTTTCCAACCATAATACTCCTCAATTCTCATTAGTTTAGGGGGTTTTTGCATTGTTCCAGTTTCATTTTCCATGTTCATGTTTTGACCAATAGCAGCTGGAGTAGTCGGGGATGTAGCAAACACGTTATAGAATTCCTCTTCCATGGTTCGGTAAACTTTTTCACAAATCAGACACTTTCAAATGGAATAAAAATCTCACACGGAATACTCTTACAAACGAGATAACCTCTTGAAGCGAAATTACCAATTTGGTGCGAAATAAGACTTTCAAACGGAATCACTCTCAAACGAAATTACTTCTTCAAACAGGATACCTTTCAAACGGAATACCAATTGAAACGAAATTACTTGCAGACCAGTTTCAAACGAAATCCCAACTCAAACGGAATCACCTTGAAATACAATTTCAAACGGAATCCCACCTCACACGGAAACACTTTGAAGCGGAATTACTGATTGAAACGGAATTACCCTATTTGAAGCGGAATCACCAAATGAAGTAACGTTTTCAAGCGGAATTAACACCAACTTTCAAACGAAATTAAGCTGATCTCATCATTTCGGTCCAACTTTTGTCAAATTGATCAGGATTTAGCTCGATTTTAGGTCCAATTTTCTCAAGGGTTTGTTAAAACACAATTTCGCTTATGATGTGAAAAGTTCAAACCATTTCAACCGTTAAAACTTGTTCAATTTAGAAAAGGTGTAGAAATTAGAAAATAAGATGAAATCAGGCTGAATTTGTTAGAACTCCTCCTCCTGAGCTCTGATACCACTTGTAGGATCGTGTACAGACCCAAAACGAGTCGATCAGAGGCGTTCTACACAATATGAAAGGCGGAAACAGACATATTGTGAGTGATTCAGCAAGATATTCACTTTAACTGTTGTTCTCATTAACTTGACAAAGTTTTACAGCGAAACAACACTTCGGCATCACTTCGGCTCCGGAAACACACATACAAGACTGACTCAAACGAAATCAGGACTCATCTATTTATAGGCAGTGTAATTTCGCTTGAACATGACTCAAGCGGAATTACCTTTCATGCGGAATAGCTAGTTCAAACGGAATTACGATTACAAACGGAATTAGCAAGCTAATTTCGTTTGAAATGACATGTTCATTTCAAGCGGAATTACATCTTGTAATTTCGTTTGAACTTGCCTGTTAGCCTATTTTTGACAGTTTTCTCGTATTCCGTGCCCTGATCTATCAATAAATATACAAGACTCGATACAAGACGAAGTCGGCAGACGCATGCACCAACATCTATGCTTCTAATGATACTTTTAATGATGAATTTTGTCTGATGGCATTAGAGTCAATACCAGAAGGGGTAGAAGCTGAAGGTGAATAGCTAAGTGCTAAAACAGTGGATGAAGTGGCTGAAGCAGTGGTTACTGCAGTTGCTGGTGAACTACTGATGGGAGAAAATTCAGAAACCCTGATTGAACCACTGTTTGATCCCTGGTCCAAAGAAGATAAAGAAGAAAAAGAAGAGAAGAAAGAAGGTGAGAAAGAAGAGAGAGCTGATGAAGAAAGTGATCATCAATGTGATTGTGCCATGATGGCTGCTGCCAAGGTATCACCTCAGGTTCTTGAAAATCTGTGTTCAGACAAATGCATAATTGCATTTGCTAGCATTAAAGAGGTGAATGAAAACCTTAGCGATAAAGTCTTAACTGATGAAGTCAAATTTGAAAAGTCATTGAAAGAACTTAAAAAAAAAATTGGCTGTAAAAGACAAAGAAATCTGCAGTCTCAAAGAAGAGCAAAGCATAACCAAGAACCAACTCCAAACTATGGTAGAAAAATACCAAGTTTGTAAAAAGGAGTTGGAGTCCACCCAAATCACTTTTGAAAGATGGGTGGAATCTTGCAAAGGTTATGAGGTCATGCTTGAAAAACAGCTTGAAAGCAATGTAAAGTTTGGAATAGGATATAGAAAATATGATGAACTTGAAAACACTGCTGTAAAACAAGCTGGTTCAGCTGAAATAAAACCAACCAACAAGAATGGCCAAGAAGTTAAGATAACTGACAAACTTGGTAACAAAATCACTCTGGAAAGATCTGTGGGGTACTCAACCTTTGAGGAAATTGAGAAAAACCAATTTAAACCCACATGGTCTGATGAGTGTGACATTCTTGAAAATTTTAAGCCTATGGATTTCACAACCACTGATGGTGTCACAGCTCCAAAAGCAAAGGTCATTCTTCTCAAAGACATCCCAACAGTGGTTCAAAACTCTGTTGCTAAGAAGTCTGAGAAAAGGAAGAAAAGAGAAAAGATCAAAAATCTGTTTTGTGATTTTTGTGAAAAGAAGAATCATCTAACAAAAGACTGTTTTCATCTAAAAGCATATGATCTAAACAAAACAAGTGTCATTGTACCTGCTGAGAGCTGCACCATCTGTGGTAAAACAAACCACAAAACTCAAGAATGTGTGTATCTCAAGAACTTTAATGTAAAAAAGAATGAGTACACTGCAAAAACATCCTTGAGTTCATCAACATCATCTGTCAAGTTCACCAAGAACCAACCACTGTTTGTGCCAGTCCAAACAGCTATTACAAAACAACTGAACCAAACATCTGTCAAAAGAGATGTTTAGGTGACTGATGCACCCCATGCCAATCAATACAGAAGAGGTAAGGGACAACCACCATACCAAAAGATCCCACATGTTTATGAGGCTTACAAAAAGCCCTCTAAACCAAGAGTGAACAAGCATCCTTTTGGTTATCAGTAGATCATTGGGCAAGAACCCCAACAGTGGTTAGAGAAAAACAGTCCCAAAACTGTCCAAACCCCTGATCTAACCACTGCCCAACCATCTGAACTTAACCTAGACACTGCTGAGACCCCATCCAAAGCCATATTAGCTTTGGAGACCCTAATGAACTAACTCTTTACTACATCTGCATGGAGCTTCTGCATGCTTAGATAGTCTTTGGTATGTAGATAGTGGAGGCTCCAGGCACATGACATGATGTAAAGCCCTTCTCAAAGATTTCAAAATTCATGGAGGGGGTGATATATCCTTTGGCAATAACAGTAAAGGGAAGGTTCTGGGGTCTGGTACTGTGCAGTCTGGTAAAGTTAAGTTTGAAAATGTCAATCTAATAGACAATCTAAAATTCAACCTCCTGAGTGTCTCTCAAATGAGTGATAAGGGCTATGGCTCTTTCTTCACAAAGGATTGTTGGACCAGAAATGGTTGAAAAGATTGAAGCAATAATAAAAACTGGGAAAACCCAACTTGTTGCTCAAAGAAGTGACAATGTTTATGTGGTGGATATGTCAAAAGAGAGCCCCAGGACTAATGCATGTCTGTTCTCAGCTGCATTAAACAAAGAGACAGAATTATGGCACAGGAGATTGGGGCACACAAATCTCAAGACAATCACTGCCATTTCAAAACAGGGGTTAGTAAGAGGTTTACCTCAAAAACTGTTCACCTGTTCTGAGCATTGTGTTTCCTGCTTAAAAGGAAAACAACATAAAAGCTCATACAAATCAATTGAAGAGTCCAAAACAACCAAATGTTTGCAAATACTTCATATGGATTTGTTTGGCCCAGTTAAAGTCATGAGTCTTAGGAAGAAAAGATATTGTCTGGTTATTGTTGATGACTTTTCTAGATTTACATGGACTTACTTTTTACACTCAAAAGATGAGACTGCAGGCATTCTGTAAGACTTTGTGAAACAGGTTGAAAAGCAGTTTGACCTTCCAGTAAAAATCTTCAGAAGTGATAATGGCACAGAGTTAGATGATTTCTGTGTGTCAAAAGGAATTGTTAGGCAATACAGCATTCCAAGAACACCAGAGCAAAATGGGGTTGTTGAAAGAAAGAACAGGACTTTGATTGAGGCTGCCGGAACCATGCTTGCTGATTCAGGTTTGCCATTAACTTTTTGGGCAGAGGCAGTAAACACTGCTTGCTATGTCCAAAACAGAGTTTTAATCAACCCCGGGCATCAAAAGACTGCCTATGAACTGCTGTATAAAATAAAGCCATTGATTTCATATTTCAAAGTTTTTGGCTGCCCATGCTTCATTTTAAACTTAAAAGATTCTATCTCTAAGTTTGCAGCTAAAATTGATTGTGGTTATCATCTGGGATACTCAACCACTGCTAAGGCCTACAAAGTGTTTAACACAAGAACCAAAACAGTGGAAGAGACTTTGAATGGAAAGTTCAATGAACTTTCATCAATGAAAATCCCAGCAAATCCTGCAGAATTGTTTGATCTTGATAAATTTACTTTTGAAAATACTGCTGTCAAGACTAACAGTGCAGGTCCATCAAAGGATTCATCATCAGACTATGGGTATGAAGTCATCATTCCTCAACAAAAGTCTGTCTCAATGGGAAGAGCAGCAGATATTCAAAACAGCTGTCAAAGCTCAACCACTGCTACCTCAACAGTTGTTGACCAAAGTCGCCCTTTAACCCCTGCTTCCACATCATCAAACACTGTTGATAGTCCTCCATCAGTGGATAAAAGTCAACATGTTTTCACACCAGTTCCACCTATCCCTCCACCTCCATTAGAAGCCACTACTGGATCATTAAAGTCACCAGCAGTGGTTAGCTCAGATGATTCACATCTGCAGCCTTCACCATTAAATGCCATTGTTCCATACCAAGGAGATCTAATCTTTTTGAAATCTCATCCACCTGACCAAATCATTGGCAACATCAATGAAGGGGTGCTCACAAGAAGTCAATCCCAAAACATTTGTCTTTTTGCTGGTTTCATATCTCTCCATCAGCCAGTCAAGTACCAAGAGGCACTGAAAGACAACAGCTGGGTAGAAGCCATGCAAGAGGAGCTCCAACAGTTCAAAAGACAACAAGTATGGGAACTTGTACGACTGCCAGAGGGTGTAAGTCCTATTGGCACAAAGTGGGTCTTCAAAAACAAAACTGATGAAAGGGGCATTGGTGTCAAGAATAAAGCCAGGCTTGTGGTTCAAGGGTTCAGACAAGAAGAGGGCATTGACTATGATGAAACATTTGCCCCTGTAGCAAGACTTGAAGCTATTAGACTATTTCTGGCCTTTGGTGTCAACCACAACATCAAGGTGTATCAAATGGATATCAAATGTGCATTCCTCTATGGTAAGATTCAAGAAGAGGTTTATGTTTGTCAACCTCCAGGTTTTGAGGATCCATTTAATCCAAATCATGTCTACAAGCTAAATAAAGCTTTGTATGGCCTGAAACAAGCACCAAGGGCCTGGTATGAAACTCTTTCCACTTTCCTACTATCCATTGGTTTCACAGGAGGTAAAATAGAGAAAACATTGATTTTAAAATGGAGAGGAAAGGATTTGATGATTGTCCAGATTTATGTGGATGACATCATCTTTGGAAGCACATGTAATAAAATGTGTGAGGAGTTTAGGCAACTCATGACAGCTGAGTTTGAAATGAGTACAATGGGTGAGCTCCAGTGCTTTCTTGGACTCCAAGTAAGGCAACTGCAAAATGGCACTTTTATCCATCAAGGCAAATATGCCAAAGAACTTTTAAAGAAATTTGAGATGGATGATTGTAAGCCATGTAGTACACCCATTACAACCAATAAAATTGTCATGTCTGATGAAAAGGATGATTTGGTTGATCAAAGTTTATATAGAAATTGGGTCTTTATTGTACCTAACTGCATCTAGGCCAGACATCATGTTTGCAACATGTGTTTGTGCAAGATCCCAGTCAGCCCCTAGAAATTCAAACCTTATTGCTGTAAAAAGGATACTCAGATACCTCAAAGGTGCTCCCACACTTGGTATCTGGTATCCAACTGATGGTAAAATTGAGCTTTCAGGATTCTCAGATAGTGACTTTGCTGGATGTGACAAGACAAGGAAGTCCACTTCAGGAGGGTGCCAATTCCTAGGCAATTGCTTAGTGTCTTCGCAAAGCAAAAAGCAAGCAGCTGTTTCCACATCCATTGCTGAGGCAGAGTATATAGCTGCTGCAAGCTGTACAGCCCAACTGCTTTGGCTTCAAAATCAATTGCTGAATTTTGGTATCACTGCCTTAAAGACACCTCTCATGTTGGGCAGTCAGGCAGCAGAAAATATCATCAAAAATCCAGTCTCCCATTCAACCACCAAACACATAGATATCAGACATCACTTAGTGAGTGATTGCTATGAAAAAGGTTTGATTTCTCTGCACCATATACCAACTAAGGATCAGCTGGCAGATGTGCTAACCAAAGCATTAGACACATCCACCTTTGAAAGCTTGATCTCTAGGATTGGCATGCTGAACATGGAATAACAGGCAAAATCCTATTTTTCTATGAATAAAAGCATTAAAATGTTTTCAGAAAATCAAAAATCCATCCTTAAAAATAGCTAAAAATGAATTTTTCATTAAATCCTTAAAAGTCTGTCATAACCACTGTTTTGTTCAAACATCTGTCCTACTAAAAGTTGTCCACTGCTGAAAGTCAACCCCTGATCTCTCATTTTCTTGGTAATCACTGTTGTTCAAAATCAGTGTTTTATCCACTGATAAGGCTATCCACTAATAGTTAAAGTTAACCCCTGTTCTCTTATTTTCTTGGTAATCACTGTTGTTCAAAATCAGTGTTTTATCCACTGACAAGGCTATCCACTGATAGTTAAAGTCTTTCACTATTTTCATTATTACCGTTACACTCACTGTTATTCCTTCATCAGAGATTGGCACGTGGACAGTACATAGCGGTCAGATCTTTTGTAACCGCTGCCACATCAGCATTCACCTTTTCCTTATAAAACCATGATCAAAACCCCAAACAGGGTTTTACTGTCGAATCGAATTCACAAAAATTCCTTTCTCAAAGCAGTTTCCATCTTCTTCTCTCAAATTCATCTTCGTCTTCATCATCTTACAAACCACACATGTCTTCTTCTCCAAAATCACCGTCCTCGTCTTCTAAAAAAGACGCTGAAACGGACCCCAAACCCATTGAAATTCCGTATAAAGCTCCACACAACTATCTGGGTTTACTCACAAAACCTAGTAACATTGATATCTATGATTCCATTATTGATACTATGTCAGCATCAAAGTACAAAACTTTGTTGACTGCTGATGCTCCGATCTTCCTGGCAACCCAGAGAGAATTTTGGAAGAATGTCACCCTTGAACTTCAAGGTAAAACAGCAATAGCCATCAATTCTTCAATAAAGGGTAAAGCAGTGAAAATCACCCCACAATCCATTTCAGAAGTCTTTGAACTCGATGATCAGCAAGGTAAAACTTCTTTTCCCAAAATCGAGTATAAAACTGATTTTCTTGAAAGAGGGTATGCAGATGAAATGAAAAAGGATACCTTACAAAAAGGTAGTTTTCCTCCTGCAACAAGATTCTTATTTCATACCCTCTTGATGTGTGTTTCAAATAAAACAACTGCTTTTAATGAAATACCATTAAAGATCCAATACATGGGTTATGCTATTCAACAAAAAGAAAATTTTAACTACTCCCAGGTGATCTTTAATGATTTGGTTAAAAATGTTGATAAAAAACCATTCTTAGTATTTCCAAGATTTCTAAGTTTTTACTTTCAAAAGAAATTTGGAAAGGAGGATGCTTATTGATGTGCGTGAAGTGTGTTATGGTTTTAATGTTTATTTTAAGCCCTCTACACTTTTTTTAGCCAAGTTTTAAATTTATAAAACACGATATTTACTAACACTAAACACACATATGGGCAAGTGCACCCATCGTGAGCGTAGTATAGTGTTGGTAAGATACCGAGGTCGTCCAAGGACACAAGAGCTTTTAGTACCGGTTTATCCTCAACGTCTAATCAAATCAAAAAGTTAGAAAAATGTTTTAAACTAGAAAAATAAAAAACTAACTAAAATGCTGAAAATAAAATAAAAGTAAAAACAGATAGACAAGATGAATCACTTGGCTCCGACTCGTGTATAGTGTAACCTTTGATTATTTTCGCACTTTTGCACTTTTTAAGAGATTATCTTAGTTATTGTAGTAGGCCCCTCTTTTGAAGGTGACGTTACCCTCAACCCAGTAGTTTGAGTCAGCAAGGATACAATCCTAAAGGGTCGGATTATTGAAAGATAATTAATTAAGTTATTAATGCATATTATGGTAGGCCCCTCTTTTGAAGGTGACGTTACCCTCGGCTAAGTAGTCTGAGTCAGCAGGGATACAGTCCTAAGTAGCCGGGTTGAAGTATTAATAGTAGCTTACATATGAGGGGGTCAAAGAGTTTGGACCCCCGCCATCCAATACCGTTAAGTATTGAAGGAGGTTCTACTAAATTTGACCCAGGTCCTTGCAGGATCTATACACTGAACAAGGCAAGACTCTTACCAAACTGTTCCCTTAACCCCCGACCAGGTAGCCAACATACCTCCATATAGACCGTGGAGATATGAATGGTGAAAATCTTTCATTTTATATAGACAGTAAAATAATGCCAAGATACCACAGACAAACGATAAGGAAAAATCACATTCAACATAAGAAACTAGTTATTAAAGTCATTAATACATAACCAAGTAAAAAGTGCGAAAAGATTAAAAATAAAAAGTATTACACTAGACACTTTGTCTTCACCAAGTGATGTAAGAGACTTAGGCAAACATGGCCTTGATTGTCAAGAACTCTTATGATCAATCTTGGATCCCGAGACGACTCACACACTCTATGATGGACAATGGATGATGGTGGTGGATGATGGTGTTATGGTGGTGGTGGGTGGTGGGTGAAGTGTGAGAGAGGTGGTGTGCCAAGGGATGGTTTGAACTTGAGCCAAGCACTCCTATTTATAGGCTGAACAGAAGCTCGGGCATGACCCCGTGTCCATTGGGCACGGCCCCGTGTCCATCCTCTTCTCTGTCTTCATTAATTGCAATTTGTCTGCATTAGTTGACCACGCCCCCGTGTCCGCTGGGCACGCCCCCGTGTGCAGAAGCATATCTGTACTATCAAGATTTGCCTGGATTCTGCGAATCTTATAGTTGACCACGGCCCCGTGGTGGGCGATAGAAGCTTCTATAGCTTTGTCTTTTATGCTGGCACGCCCCCGTGTTCACTGAGCACGGGGCGTGTTCAGCCTTCTGTTTTCTTGATTTTGCTTGGGAAGATGCTGTCGGGGGGTCGGGCATGCCACGTTTGTTCCTCTTCTTGTATTTATGCTAGATTTAGCTGCCTTTTTGCTTCTTTTGTTAATTTGAGCTCATTTAATCCTAAAAATACAAAAGGAAGACAAAAGCACACTTTTTCCAACATTAGTACTAAAAAAGGGTTAGTTTTATGCCACAATTGATGTAATTTATATGTTGCATTTTGCACACATCAAATACCCCCACACTTGAATCTTTACTTGTCCTCAAGCAAAACTCTTTATAATGTGGCTTTACACTCCCAAATGGAATGGGTAGAAGAGAAGGTTTTTGGGCTTGTCATAGAGTGTCGGGATTTCCAAGATTCTTTGTTAAGTTTTATTTTTATTTATTTACAGTCCTATTCGTCATGATTTATTTAAAACATTTCATAAGATAAATTACTTATTAGGGCATAACATGCCTCTTTAAAATTTCATTTGTATATAAGTTCACATACCTCACGGGGATTACTCAACACTCGGCCGAAAATGTATTTTAGTGAATCACTCAAGAGCGGCATGGAACTTACTCCTACCATAGGCTTGCCAAGCAATCAATCCTCCACCTTTTTAACTATACACCTTTGTAAATATCAAGAGGACTTTTTGGGTGAAGGGTTAGGCTTGGGTTAAAGGTAGGTGGTTGGGTTAGTGGTTAGTAAAGGGGCGAAAGGCGTAAAAAGCGTCGGTTTTCGTAAGACTTTTCATCTTTTTGCAATTTTTATTTTGATGAAGCCTTTATTCAAACAAAGTAATTTTTGATACTTGTTTGTTTATTTTTTTTCTTTTGCTTCATCATCGATATATATATATATATATATATATATATATATATATATATATATATATATTTGAAAGTCATAAGAAAAACCGAGCTTGTTACTAAAACAAAGGGTTAAAAGTAAAAAAAAAGTTTTGGTGGGTGAAAGGGGTGTTTGGTTTGGGTTATGAAATGAAAAGGTTTAGGCTCAAAGGAGCTAACTAGGGGGATTTTGGGTAGGTGGTAAAAAAAAGAAAAAAAAAATAATGGTGTAGAAATAAAAAGGGTTAGTCCTAATGCCTCCATCATTTACTTACTCGGGTTTAAGTTGGTAAGGACCGGGAATGTATCGTCGTGGCAAGTTCTAGAGTTGTAAGAACCAAGCGGCTATTCACACAAGAAACGAAAAATGAGCATTTAGTTTAATGATATATATTTGTATGCTCAATAAAGGCTCAAAACTCACTTTTGTGGGAATGGGTTTTTATGTGATTAAGTATATATAATCAAATTTTAACTAAGCTTGTCATGCCGTTTCATAATTTTCTTATGTTGCTTCTTTTTATCACGACGCTATCGGTTGTAAATTTGTAAAAATATAACCTTTTTAGAACTTGAATTTCCCGAGTTAAACCTAGACAAGTAAAAAAAATGAAAGGTTTTTGAAAAATTTTGGGGTGATTAGCGGTTCCAATAGAGTTTTGTGTAAGGCTTGTTATTAGGACTTGCAAGATTCAAGGTTTTAGCATCCCCCCACACTTAAATTACACATTGTCCTCAATGTGTCCCAAAAATAAGTTTTAGGTTGATTGGATGTGTAAAAAGGTGTTAAAAAGCAAAAAATTGTGTTACTGGGCGTCTGAACACGGCCCCGTGTTATCCGGGCACGATCCCGTGTTCAGTTGCCAGTAACAAAATTGAAAAAGAGAAACAGAAGCCTGGACACGGCGTGTTGGGTGAACACGGCCCGTGTCCAGTTTACCTGAATTGGGCATTTTCTGCAGACTGTGCAGCACGGGGCCGTGTTGGGCGGACACGGCCCGTGCTGAACTTCTTGTTAACGAAGAAATTTTGTCGGATGGCCCTGTTTTCCTGCATGGGGTGCTGGTTCAAGTTTCCCTTGTTATCCTTTGCCATCCCAAATGTGTTTTATTCCTGAAAATTAAAACTAACTAGAAAATATAAAAATTTATCTAAACTAAACTAAGGATAGTTCCGCGGAATGCCTCCGTGGTGCGCCACGTTTATAAGGGTCCTTGGCTAGACCCAAAGCCTGGTCATATGTCACTCAAGTGGGATGTTTTGCATCCCATGCTACACCGTCGGAGAGCGTCATCCAAACTTGAGTCTATGACCTTCATGTAGTTGACCGGGTCTTCGTCTTCTACTCTCTTTCCAACTCCAAACTTCACTTCCTCGTCCCCAAACTTCAATGTTAGTGTTCCGTCATTCATATCCACCACTGCTTGGGTGGTGGCTAGAAATGGCCTCCCGAGGATGAGAGGGACATCGGTGTCTTCTTCCATGTCTAGTATGACAAAGTCGGCCGGGAAGACGAAATTGTCGACTTTGACCAATAGATTTTCAGCGACACCTTGTGGAAATTTGACGGATCTGTCGGCAAGTTGTATGCTCATCTTTGTAGGGCTCATTTTTCCTAGGCCGAGTCGTTTGAACATTGATGCGGGCATGAGGTTAATGCTAACCCCAAGATCGGCTAGTGCATTACGAATGGGGGATTCCCCAATCGAGCAAGGAATCGTGAAGCTTCCAGGATCAATTTTCTTTTGTGGGAGTTTGTTGAGTACTAAGGCGGAGCATTCTTCGCCTAAGTTAACTAATTGCAATGATTCAATTTTCCTTTTGTGAGTGAGGAAGTCCCTCATAAATTTTGCATATTTAGGCATTTGGGTTAGGACCTCGATAAAAGGAATATTAACATGCAATTGTTTTAGTAAATTTTCAAACTTTGCGAATTGCTCATCGGTCTTTTGACGAATTAACCGACCAGGGTATGGAACCGGAGGAGTCTTGGTGGGCTCTTGATTTGGTGGAGAAGCCTTTTCTGGTTGGGGCGCGGGTGGAGTCGTGGTCTGGCTGGATTGGCTTCTTTCAGCTGGCGGTAATGGAGCCTCCTCGGGACCCACGGTTCGGTTTCTCAATGTGATGAGATGTACTTGTGCTTTTGGGTTGGTTTCGGTATTGCTTGGTAACGCGCCTTGTGGTCTCTCGGAGAAATTTTGAGCTACTTGATTTAATTGTTTTTCAATGTTTTGAATGCTAGCTTGTTGATTTCTAAAATTCGATTCCAATTGCTGAAATCGATCCGAGTTTTTCTTTTCGGTGTCGGAGATGAGGCGAGATATAGTATCTTCAAGCCTTTCTCGTCCACCTTGTTGTTGAGAAAAGTTTTGTGGTTGTTGAAAGTTAGTTCGTTGGTGTTGTTGGTTACTACTATTGTCGGGATCTCTCCAACCAAGGTTAGGGTGGTTACGCCATCCTTGGTTGTAGGTACCCGTTGGGGGACCCGACAGCCTAGGTCTATTATCAATGTAGTTTACCGTTTCTGTTTGATCATCTACTTCTTTCATACAACTCCAATTTTCATGTGGTCCACCACACCCCTCACAAGCCATAACCGAGGCCGTTTTTGTCATTTCTAACTTTTTTATTTTTGAAGAAAGGGCCTCGATTTGGGCTTGTAAAGAAGTGCTTTCATCAACCTTATGGGCGCCCGGGGCAATAGATTTATTACCTCGGGAGTGTGCCACTGAAAATTGGTTTGAGCAATTTCCTCAATTTGATTATATATTTCATTTGGGCGACGATTACCTAGAAGTCCCCCGGAGCTAGAATCAAGTGTTTGTCTTGTGTGTGACAACAACCCATTGTAGAAAGTGGATACTTGTTGCCATACCGCAAGACCGTGATGAGGACACTTTCTTAGTAGCTCCTTGAACCTTTCCCAAGTTTCATATAAGGATTCCCCATCCTCTTGTGAATATGTATTAATTTCAGTCATTAATTTAGCCATTTTAGCAGGAGGGAAATACTTATATAGAAACTTTTGGGCTAGTTCATCCCAGGTTTTTACCGAGCCAACTGGGAGGGTGTTAAGCCAAGCCTTAGCTCGGTCTTTTAGTGAAAATGGAAACATTCGAAGGCGGATGGCATCATTTGATGCTCCATTGATCCGAAAGGTATCACATATTTCTAAAAAAATAGTAATATGTAGATGGGGATCCTCGTCCGCAAGCCCATGAAAGGTTGCGGAGTTTTGAAGCATTTGTATCAAATGCGGTCGAAGTTCGAAGTTATTTTCTTCGACATTCGGTGCATTGATAGCAGCGCCGAGATTACCTACAGTGGGCCGTAGGTAATCCATGAGGGTACGTTGGTT
>JARYGA010027554.1:0-22540 GCA_030545235.1 Helianthus tuberosus
ATTCTATGTCACTTTCTTGATATTTTTACACATTTGTATTCTACCTTTCTTTCTAGTTATTCATTTATACCCTCCATTTTTTATGGAATGTTTTCGATTACCCGAGTATTTTACATCCTATTTTCCTTCTTACACGCGCTCACTAGGCACATCTGTGATGAGTTTTTGCTCATGAGCATCCTTTCGCTAAGTTTATTAGTTTTCTTCACGTTGAGGTCTTTACCTTCTCACCTCGTTTCAATTCGGACATACTTACTATTATTTTACTATTTCTTTCAAACATTTCTACCCTTGTCGATACTTAAATCATCCATCAAGATCTTAGCCCATTATCCATTCTGATCCTCATGAGTCGATCACTACACGTCTAATTCGTAAAATATCTAGTGCATCATTCTTTCGTTAGAATCTTTTATTACCACAATATCTTTCTATAGATATACTTACTTACACCATCACATGCTACCACCTTTTTCATGTGTTTTACACTTACTCGTATAAACTGTTTCAGGTCTACTACGGTTAACTATCAACATATCTTTACTATATTCAACTTCAAGTGTTGTATTCCAACACTACATTCTACATTTTGTTTCGTGTGTTGCGTCCCCATATAAATATCTTCCTTTAAAATTTCCGTTCTACTAACATCTACTTTTTGTTGGACTAGTTTTTCATCCCTAGAATCCATACTACACTCGCAATTCTATCATACTTTCATGTTCAATACTTTCTAGGTTTGATCATACTTATCATTCTATCATTTCTTCTTGTAGATCATCATTGTTAGCTTCCCTTTCATCCGCCATCTACATAAATATATTCAATTTAAGGTGTTTTTCATTCTCTATTCATCAAAGTCATTTCATTCTATCATTATCAAGTCCTTACGACTTTCATCATTCTCATCACCATTAAGCCCCAAGGAACCATGGAAAACATTCTTTCTATTATAGGGATTAAGAATCCCTAATCTTTCTTGATCTATACTAATTATTATTCTCACTTTTTAAGGTTTCATTCTTTTATCATGCTTAACTCATTTTGACATTACATACTTTCATACTTTTTTCCGTTCATTCTATGTGTTAATGGTCGTTTACAACCACACACTACTTGCCTTCCATCATAAGATTAAATAAATCCTATAGAGATTTCATTAGCAACTCACATTCTTCTATATATCACCTTTATCTTAGCATTCTTGCCATATTCCACCATTATTCATTTTTTATTAATGTTAGACTTAATCAGGTGATGAAGCACATAAATGCCATCATGAGGTCAGAGAATGCATATTATCCTTTAAATCCTCAATTTTTACTTCAAGTAGTTCACATTCATAACACTTTAACATAATACAATTTGGTTCTCATAGTTTCTTACTAGTTTTGCCACTCTATGGAAGCCCATTAGGGTCAAACAACAGGTCTTAGAATGTACGGCGCTCGCGGCATGATAAATGATCAAAATCATCGTTCAGAGGTTGTAGGTGGGTCGGTGTCACACCCCCAAAATCCACTTGTGGAGTACTACCGCTTGGAGGCGTGACTGACCAGGATCCAGCCACTAATTATACTGAGCGTTGATTAATAGTAAAAGCATTCACCAACCATAGTAGTTAGTAAACACCATATTTTTAAAGTTCTAAAAGTTTAAGTTCAAATGGTAGTTTAAACAAACAGCGGAAGCATAAACCAAACAGTTTCAAAACAAAGTTCATTGTTCAAGATTATTTGAAACCCAACACACGGGTTAAGACGACCACTACATATCCCCAAGCTGCAAGCTCCTGATTCACTGGTTACCTGCAAAGCATGCAGTAGGGTGTCAACAGAAATGTTGGCGAGTTCACGAGATGTCCAGTTTTAGCTTTTCAAAAGAAAATGTAGGTTGTTTAGGTAAAGCATTTATAATCACGTCATGGGGAGCTACCCCATATGAAAGCTACTAAACTTGAATTACCGAAACTGTTGACGAGAAGATTTGGTGCCCCAGGTCAATGTCTATCGTCATTGACCGAGATGCAAGGTCTATAGTTCACGCCCGATCTCCCCCGGTCACGGTGTGAGGTTGTCAAACCTAATAGCGCTATCAACTAATAACCCGTTCGCCCCTGGAGATTAATCGGTACTATAAGCAGGGACTTGATGTGATAGAGATTCGTTTAGTGTTGCTAGTTGTGACTTATAAATAATACCCAAACGTATCTCCCCCGGATGTAGTAGTACAAGAGTACCGTTTGCATATTCCCCCGGAATTTATCAGTTTGAAAACATTATTTAGTTTGTTCGTGTCCCTCCCTGGGACGCATGCTTTTAGTGTGTGTGAACTCACCTTGGGTTGCTCGGCAGGTTAGTTTACTTGGTTAAGTATGCTGGTCACCACGTCCTAAATGGTTACCAGTATAGGTCAGGTTCGGACATAAGTAATCACGTATATCTACACATAGCTAACACATTGAATGCACAATATATGATTAACAGTAGATCAGCACATGGCATATTTGCATAGATACAAGCCCAGAACATATTTGTCACATAGTCCAGTTAAATAGAAGCCCAAACAGAATACACTAAGGCCCAATAACTAAGGTAGTCATGCCCAGTCAAGACCATGCGGTTTTGACTCGAGAACATACGGTCTCGAGTCGCAACCAAGGGATTTTGAGTTGTGAATGGCTGGTCTCGAGTGGTGTATACGGTCTCGAGTCGTCACGGTTTGGTTTTTAGTCGCAATCACGTAGTCTCGAGTCGTCACGGTTTGGTTTCGAGTCGCAATCACGTAGTCTCGAGTCGTCACGGTTTGGTTTCGAGTCGCAATCACGTAGTCTCGAGTCGTCACGGTTTGGTTTCGAGTCGCAATCACGTAGTCTCGAGTCGAGACAGGAGGTCTCGACTCGCACACCTGATGAACCAGGCCTTCTAGAACCTGCCCGATGTACTATCCAATGGAATTGAGATTTCATGCAAATTGTGTACTACCCCCAATAAACATGTTTTCTTGTCTATGCCCCAATCCAAACGGATCAAACACACCATATTTAAATGTTCATCTCACATTCAACATTGTTCATCATATGTTCATATCACATTTGGCACATATTCATAAGGTTCTTCATGAGATCACTCAAACATGAAATATAAAGTTCAAGTAAATCTTGCATCATCTTATTGAACACACATTTGTCCCAAAACATCTAGCATAAATCGGATAACAAGATCATACCGCATAAATCGGATAACATAAATCGGATTAACAAAATTATCTAACAAAACATCTAACATGAATCGGATAGCCTAATCATTTTCCCTACAAAAACACCTTAACAAGACATTATCATACCATAGCTCACACACATTATTCATCATATTACCAAGTCACCAATCATACAAGAATTCATACAACAAGACCTCTAAACTAATCATGCATCTTAATCATTAAGCACACATAATTTTCTTAGGATCCATTGAAACACTAACCGGTTCCGAAGTGTGGAGGTGTGTAGGGATTCACCGAGGTCCGAGAGCCCTTCCTTAGCCGATGGTGATTCCGAGAAGAAAAGAGGAGGTTGTTGGTGGAGCTTTTAGGGTTTTAGTGATTGAAGGAATGTAGGAGAGTGTGGGTGAGTGTGGGAGAAGGTTTGGTGCAATGGGGGTTAATGAGGCTTTATACTCATTCCAAGTTAGTGCCCCCTAATGGGTCCGAGTGGGCTTAGGGAGGTTGCGGCCCATCCGGCCCATTTGTCACTGTTCACTCGAGACTGAGTGGTCTCGAGTCGGGTCCTTAAGTTGATGAGCTAGGTAGGTTGGTAGTCCATAGTGTGCAAGAGAGGGGTTTCGGTTTGGTTTGCTAAAACATATTCGCCTATACATTATACGTACACACCTATATATATATGTATTATGTACACATAGTTTAATGCAAGCATCACATAATACTTCAAGATATTTCGCAAATCTTCATTTAATAATACACGTACACATATAGCTAAACAATGAGGTTGCTCGGGAAAACCCGAAGTGTCACATTATCCCCAAGTTTTAAGAACTTTCGTCCCGAAAGTTAAGGCAGCCACTGACAAGCTGGTATGAGTGAGAGTTTTTCAACGGGGTGTCACATCATCCCCCCGTTAGTTTGGAATTTCGTCCCGAAATTCGGTTGTAGCTTCAGTGCTGGGAGTTTCATTAGGGAACAGCTAGGGATACTTGCGCTTCATCTGGTCTTCCCGCTCCCAGGTAAACTCTGGGCCACGGCGTGAGTTCCAACGAACTCGCACGAGAGGTATCTGGCTACGTTTGAGGGTTTTGATCTCACGATCCGTGATCTCAATCGGTTCCTCTATAAAGTTTAGCCGCTCGTCAATAGTGAGTTCCTTGAAAGGAATGATGAGTGTTTCGTCTGACAGACACTTCTTCAGATTAAACACGTGGAAGACGTTGTGCACAGCACTCAGTTCTTCAGGCAGATTCAGTCTGTAAGCGGCCTTACCGATCTTTTCGGTAATTTCAAAGGGTCCGACATATCTTGGATTTAGCTTGCCCCGTTTTCCAAAACGAACCACACCATTCCAGGGTGAGACTTTAAGTAGGGCCTGTTCACCAACCTGGAACTCTAGTGGCTTCCTATCCTTATCCGTGTATCTCTTCTGACGGTCACGAGCTGCCGCCATGCGTTGCCTAATCTGGGCAATCTTTTCTGTAGTGTCAACTACATGCTCCGGGCCTGTGATCTGGCTGTCACCAACCTCCGCCCAGCAGAGAGGCGATCGGCATTTACGACCGTACAATGCCTCAAAGGGTGCCGCCTGAATGCTGGTGTGGTAGCTGTTGTTGTAGGAGAATTCCACTAACGGTAGGTGCTTCTCCCAATTCTTGCCAAAATCGATCACACATGCCCTAAGCATGTCTTCGAGGGTTTGGATGGTGCGTTCAGATTGCCCATCCGTTTGTGGGTGGTAAGCGGTGCTCATGTCTAAACGTGAGCCAAAAGATTTGTGCATAGCTTGCCACAACTTAGAAGTAAAACGTGCATCTCGATCAGAAATAATAGAGGTGGGCACTCCGTGCTTTGAAACCACTTCCTTTAAGTACACCTCTGCTAGGGTAGAAAACTTGTCTGTTTCTTTAATAGCCAAGAAGTGGGCAGATTTAGTTAAGCGATCCACTATCACCCAAATAGTGTCATTTCCGCGCTGAGACCTAGGCAGGCCAGTAACAAAATCCATGGAAATCTGCTCCCATTTCCATTGCGGGATTTCTGGCTGTTGGAGTAGGCCCGATGGTTTCTGATACTCAGCCTTGACTCTTGCACAAGTTAAACATTTTCTGACATAGGTTGCTATGTGGGCTTTCATACCAGGCCACCAATAGGTAGTCCTCAAGTCGTGGTACATCTTATCCGAACCCGGATGTACTGAGTAACGGGACTTATGGGCTTCATCCATCACAAGGACACGTAAATTTCCATAAAGCGGAACCCATATGCGTCCGGCTACGTAGTAAGCACCGTCTTCTTTTTGTTCCAATCGTTGTCTCGATCCTCGTAGGGACTCAGCCCTGATGTTCTCGGCTTTCAATGCTTCAACCTGAGCATTTCAAATCTGATTAGGGAGGTTCGAGTGGATAGTGAGCTGTAAGGCACGAACATGCTTGGGTTTGGTCTCCTTTCTGCTGAGGGCATCAACTACCACATTAGCCTTGCCTGGGTGATATTTAATTGCACACTCGTAGTCATTTAGGAGTTCGACCCATCGGCGTTGCCGCATATTCAACTCCTTTTGTTCCATTATGTGTTGGAGCTCTTGTGATCAATGTAAATCGTGCACTTGGTGCCGTACAAGTAGTGTCTCCAAAGCTTGAGCGCGAAGACCACAACTCCAAATTCTAAGTCATGCGTTGTGTAGTTCCATTCGTGGATCTTGAGTTGTCGCAAAGCGTAAGCAATAACCTTCTCGCGTTGCATCAACACGCAACCAAGCCCTTGAATAGAAGCAACGCAGTAAACAACAAAGTCGTCGGTACCTTCAGGTAAGGAAAGGATAGGAGCACTACAAAGATTTTTCTTTAGTTCCTGGAAGGCAGATTCCTGAGCATTACTCCATTTGTAAGCAACACCCTTCTGAGTGAGGGTCATAAGTGGTTGAGCGATCTTAGAAAATCCCTTGATGAATCTTCGATAGTATCCTGCCAATCCCAAGAATTGGCGGACTTTGGTCGGAGTCTTAGGTACAGGCCAATTCTTAATGGATTCGACCTTAGCGGGGTCGACATGAATCCCTTCCTAATTGACGATGTGCCCAAGGAAATGGACTTCTCTAAGCCAGAAATCACATTTCGAGAATTTGGCGTACAGTTGCTCATTGCGAAGAAGTTCGAGAATAAGACGCAGGTGTTGTTCATGCTCCTCTTGGCTCTTCGAGTAGATTAAGATGTCGTCAATAAACACAATTACGAACTTGTCGAGGTAGGGGTTGCATACTCGGTTCATGAGATCCATGAAGATCGCAGGTGCGTTGGTCATCCCGAAAGGCATAACAAGGAATTCGTAATGACCATAGCGGGTTCTGAAAGCAGTCTTAGAGATGTCCTCATCGCGGACTCTCAACTGGTGATAACCCGATCGTAGATCGATCTTGGAATAATAGCTCGACCCTTGCAGCTGGTCGAACAGGTCGTCGATACGGGGAAGTGGGTAACGATTCTTGATGGTAACCTTGTTCAGTTCGCGGTAATCAATGCACATTCGGAATGTGCCATCTTTCTTTTTGACGAAGAGCACTGGGGCTCCCCAGGGTGATGAGCTAGGACGGATAAAACCTTTGTCCAAAAGTTCTTGTAGTTGAGTAGAAAGTTCCTTGAGTTCCGCGGGGGCTAATCGATAAGGTGCACGAGCTATAGGTGCTGCTCCGGGAGCTAGTTCGATTTGAAATTCGACCTGACGGTGAGGAGGGAGTCCAGGTAGTTCCTCCGGGAATACCTCAGGATAGTCGCGTACGACTGGAAAATCTTCAATCCTGTTTTCCATTTTCTGTGTGTCGGCAACGAGTGCCAGGATAGCGGTGTGCCCCTTTTGTAGACACTTCTGGGCCTTTAAGAATGAAATGATGCCTGTGACTTCTCCGCTCTTGTCGCCTTGAACTATAAGGGGTTTGCCAGGGGGACGGGGAATACGAATAGCTTTCTCTTGGCAGAGGATTTCAGCTCGATGTTTGGATAACCAATCCATACCAATGATGACGTCAAAGCTTCCAAGAATGATGGGGAAGAGATCGATACAGAAGGTCTGACCAGACAACTCTAATTTGCAGTTACGAATTACGTGTGAAGCCTCGAGGTTTCTACCATTAGCTATCTCGACGATGTGCTTAGAGCTTAACGGCGTAAGGGTGGACTTAAGTTTCTTACTAATACGTAGGGATACATAACTAGCATCTGCTCCGGAATCAAATAGTATGGAAACATAACGATCATTAAGGAGGAACTTACCCACTACAACGTTGGGGTCATTCCTTGCTTCTCCAGCTCCAATCACAAAAGCCCTTCCTTTTGCACCATTTCCAGCATTGTTGGCGTTGTTGTTGTTATTTCCCGCACCCTGATTGGGGTTGTTCTGGTTTAACTGAGGACAATTCTTCTTAATGTGACCCTCAGCTCCGCACTGGAAACAACCCTTGATGTTCCCATGATGCTGCTGCTGTGGTTGATTTTGCCTTGCGGGATGAGGGCTCCTACAATCCTTTGCCTCATGTCCCATCTTGTTGCACCGCTGACACTTGTTCTTCGCACAGGGTCCATTGTGATGTCGATTTCACTTGTTACATTTGGGGAGATGGCCCTGATAGCCACCCTGTTGCTGAGGGCCCTTGTTATTTTCAGTTTTCCTTTGCTGAGCCGGGGCTTGAGTAGAGTTAGCATCTTTACCCTGGTTTCCATCCCACTTTCGTTTGTTGTCATTAGAAGCTCCAGTAGTAGCACTGATCCTCTGGGGCAACTTGCCCTCTTCCACAGCCTGATTGGTGAGTTTGTGAGCAAGACGAACCACGGGCTGTATGGTGTTGAGGTTGGCTGAGGTCCAATGGCTCCGAATTTCTGGGACCAAGCCTTTGATGTACAATTCGATCCTTCGATACATAGGTCGGGACATGTTTGGGCAAAGTGCAGCATAGTCGTTGGACTGCTTGGTGTAGGTCTCAATCTCTGACCCAACCATCTTGAGCGCATAGTACTCGTTCTCGAGTTTGTGGATGTCATCCCTGTGACAGTACTCTTCTTTGATCATGTCTTTGAAATCTTCCCATGCAGTAGCATTAGCAGTTTCCAGACCAAGCATCTGAATTTGCGCTTTCCACCATGAAAGCGCGTTTCCTTCAAGCGTACCAGTCGCGAACTTGGCCCAGTTAGCAGGGGGACACTCGCAGACAACAAAGGCAGCTTCGGCCTTTTCAATCCAGTGTAGAAGGCCTATGGCACCCTCTGTGCCATTGAAAGGGAGAGGTTTGCCATCCATGAAAGTTTTGAAAGTACAGACACGTGGCTGTGCAGGCGCAGGCTGACCTGTTGTGATAAATGGAGCGAATAGGTTTAGAGGTGAAATGTCGATGTGGGGGTAGGGTCTAAGCACCCTAAAGTAACGAGTTTACCTCCAGGGTGAGCTGCGAAGGCTGCAGCCACCGTGTTGAGCAAGTTAGTGAATTGAGCCTGAGTCATGTTAACGCTTCCTCTTCCGCGTCCACTCATTGTCTTCATAACCAGAAAACACAATATGAGTGTGATGTCGTAACGTAGTGGGAGTGAGATAGGAGAGGGATGTGTATCTATCTAATTAGGCACACTAGTATGTATAGTAGAGCAGTCAATATAAGATAAACAAGCAAGTAAACACAAGTCCGAGCTACGAGGTCTAATCATGTTGAGTCTTGCCCTTTGAGTGTAGTGTCGTCACGAGTTATAGTCTGGTTTTTCTCAAAAAGACTCTTCTTTTTAAAACCAAGTTCACTATAACCAATGGCTCTGATACCAATCTGTCACACCCCCAAAATCCACTTGCGGAGTACTACCGCTTGGAGGAGTGACTGACCAGGATCCAACCACTAATTATACTGAGCGTTGATTAATAGTAAAAGCATTCACCAACCATAGTAGTTAGTAAACACCATATTTTTAAAGTTCTAAAAGTTTAAGTTCAAATGGTTGTGTAAACAAACAGCGGAAGCATAAACCAAACAGTTTCAAAACAAAGTTCATTGTTCAAGATTATTTGAAACCCAACACACGGGTTAAGACGACCACTACATATCCCCAAGCTGCAAGCTCCTGATTCACTGGTTACCTGCAAAGCATGCAGTAGGGTGTCAACAGATATGTTGGCGAGTTCACGAGATGTCCAGTTTTAGCTTTTCAAAAGAAAATGTAGGTTGTTTAGGTAAAGCATTTATAATCACGTCATGGGGAGCTACCCCATATGAAAGCTACTAAACTTGAATTACCGAAACTGTTGACGAGAAGATTTGGTGCCCCAAGTCAATGTCTATCGTCATTGACCGAGATGCAAGGTCTATAGTTCACGCCCGATCTCCCCCGGTCACGGTGTGAGGTTGTCAAACCTAATAGCGCTATCAACTAATAACTCGTTCGCCCCCGGCGATTAATCGGTACTATAAGCAGGGACTTGATGTGATAGAGATTCGTTTAGTGTTGCTATTTGTGACTTATAAATAATACCCAAACGTATCTCCCCCGGATGTAGTAGTACAAGAGTACCGTTTGCATATTCCCCCAGAATTTATCAGTTTGAAAACATTATTTAGTTTGTTCGTGTCCCTCCCTGGGACGCATGCTTTTAGTGTGTGTGAACTGACCTTGGGTTGCTCGGCAGGTTAGTTTACTTGGTTAAGTATGCTGGTCACCACGTCCTAAATGGTTACCAGTATAGGTCAGGTTCGGACATAATTAATCACGTATATCTACACATAGCTAACACATTGAATGCACAACATATGATTAACAGTAGATCAGCACATGGCATATTTGCATAGATACAAGCCCAGAACATATTTGTCACATAGTCCAATTAAACAGAAGCCCAAACAGAATACACTAAGGCCCAATAACTAAGGTAGTCATGCCCAGTCGAGACCATGCGGTTTTGACTCGAGAACATACGGTCTCGAGTCGCAACCAAGGGATTTTGAGTTGTGAATGGCTGGTCTCGAGTGGTGTATAAGGTCTCGAGTCGTCACGGTTTGGTTTCGAGTCGCAATCACGTAGTCTCGAGTCGTCACGGTTTGGTTTCGAGTCGCAATCACGTAGTCTCGAGTCGTCACGGTTTGGTTTCGAGTCGCAATCACGTAGTATCGAGTCGTCACGGTTTGGTTTCGAGTCGCAATCACGTAGTCTCGAGTCGAGACAGGAGGTCTCGACTCGCACACCTGATGAACCAGGCCTTCTAGAACCTGCCCGATGTACTATCCAATGGAATTGAGATTTCATGCAAATTGTGTACTACCCCCAATAAACATGTTTTCTTGTCTATGCCCCAATCCAAATGGATCAAACACACCATATTCAAATGTTCATCTCACATTCAACATTGTTCATCATATGTTCATATCACATTTGGCACATATTCATAAGGTTCTTCATGAGATCACTCAAACATGAAATATAAAGATCAAGTAAATCTTGCATCATCCTATTGAACACACATTTGTCCCAAAACATCTAGCATAAATCGGATAACAAGATCATACCACATAAATCGGATAACATAAATCGGATTAACAAAATTATCTAACAAAACATCTAACATGAATCGGATAGCCTAATCATTTTCCCTACAAAAACACCTTAACAAGACATTATCATACCATAGCTCACACACATTATTCATCATATTACCAAGTCACCAATCATACAAGAATTCATACAACAAGACCTCTAAACTAATCATGCATCTTAATCATTAAGCACACATAATTTTCTTAGCATCCATTGAAACACTAACCGGTTCCGAAGTGTGGAGGTGTGTAGGGATTCACCGAGGTCCGAGAGCCCTTCCTTAGCCGATGGTGATTCCGAGAAGAAAAGAGGAGGGTGTTGGTGGAGCTTTTAGGGTTTTAGTGATTGAAGGAATGTAGGAGAGTGTGGGTGAGTGTGGGAGAAGGTTTGGTGCAATGGGGGTTAATGAGGCTTTATACTCATTGCAAGTTAGTGCCCCCTAATGGGTCCGAGTGGGCCTAGGGAGGTTGCGGCCCATCCGGCCCATTTGTCACTGTTCACTCGAGACTGAGTGGTCTCGAGTCGGGTCCTTAAGTTGATGAGCTAGGTAGGTTGGTAGTCCATAGTGTGCAAGAGAGGGGTTTCGGTTTGGTTTGCTAAAACATATTCGCCTATACATTATACGTACACACCTATATATATATGTATTATGTACACATAGTTTAATGCAAGCATCACATAATACTTCAAGATATTTCGCAAATCTTCATTTAATAATACACGTACACATATAGCTAAACAATGAGGTTGCTCGGGAAAACCCGAAGTGTCACAGTCGGTGACAGCTTGAAGCCGCGTCGGCGATGCACCCCTCAAACCTGCATCGTCAACATTTGGCGTAGACAGATTTTTAAGGCGTCGTAATAGCAAGCTGCGTCGGCCACGCCCAGAGGGCCGTCGGCGACGCCTTGTCTGGTCTGCAGTCGCTGCACTTTCTTGTTTCAGCACATTTGACCCGTTCCAAAGCCCCATTTCGACTAAACGTGCCCCGAAACTCTCTGTATAATCCCCATTCTTACATTTCCGCCTTCCAAACTAAAAATTTATATTAGAAATACATTCTTTCTCATTTATATTTACTGAAAACTTAAATGCTACCTCATTTGCGGTCTTGGAGCGAAAACACCAATTGCGCGAGCCGTCGGTTTGAGTCCAAGCACTCTAACTTGTGCCTGAATCCCTCAAACCTTGGATCTGATACCAACTTGAAATGCCCAAAATTTCTTAATGGTCAAACATCATGTAAAAACGCTAAAGTTGACCAACACAATGCCTTTGTATATATACGAACCAACACAACTATCAAACTTTAAAACCAAAGTTGACCAATTCCAACATATTTAAAGCATAAACTTTAAACTTACTTACAAAAGAGATAAACATTCAAAACGACATTTACAATCCAAAGTAGTTTGACCCATTGACACTAAACATAAACCGGAAGCGCGTAAAGGGCATCATGGAGTGTGTTCGTTCCGAGCGTAGCACGCCGTTTAGAGTAAGGCTTTACCTACCTCACAACAACAAGAATCAACATTAATTCTACACGTATGTACCACATATTAACTTCCAACTGTTAAATTCGCATTCGTTATTTTACTTCCATAATCCAACCCATTCAAATTTGTGAGTGCATTTATGTCTATCGCCTCCGTCAATCTGAAACGTAGCAGAAAACTGAACAAAACAAGGTTTAATATTGTTAAATATAGGGAAATGGCATTATTGTAAATAAGGAAACCTTCCTTATTGCCATGGCCTATAAGTAGGAGCTTATGGTTAGTTTTAGGAACTTTTGCTCATCTTGTGACTTTTGGATCTTTGGAGATTAGAGAGAGATTCTAGAGAGAGAAAGTGGTCAAGGTGATTCAAGGTTCTGTATTCTGCCATATCATGAATCGAATCATCATATTATATTAGTTCTTTTGTTCGGTCCACACACGTGCACAGATTCCGCACGTCGTACGTGTCGTTTCGCAATCGTTCGGGAGTCAAAACTAGTCCTACAAATGGTATTAGAGCAGGAGCTCGATTGCATGAATCAAATCCACAGGGATTCTTTGAAAATTCATCAGATTCAGCGCTTAATTCGCATCAGATTCATCAAAATTCTTCTTCTACCCATTTTCTTCATTTTTTGATACAAAAATGAAAAATTAAAAAGGTTTTCATGGTTAAAATTTGCTGAGTTTTTGATATAGTGCGCGAAAATCATTGTTTTACAACCCTACAAATTTTCATAACAAAATTCGAAGTTTAAGGGGTTCAAATCGAGGTTTTTCCGTCCGAAAATCATGGTTTTCGCTGTTGTTGATGTTCATTCGGATGGCCATCCGTTCGGATGACCATCCGAACATAAAAACCATTCAAAAGTTGATATATTGATTTGGTTCGAATGGCCATTCGAAGATATTAAACCCATTCGATCGAATGAGGTGAAGTCCATTTGTCTATCATAAAAAACCCATCTGATCGAATAACATGATTACCCATTCGATCGAGTGATCATCCGAACAACTTTATTATATTTTCATTTGTCAGCAGCCCATGTGTTTAAGCTCATCCGATTGCATTTGATCATTAATATTCTCGGTCTACTTAAAATCACGATAAATTGAAAGTTGTCGGACATTTAAAGCAATATTCAGACTATGTGATATAGTCTCAGTCCAATAGAACTTAAGTATTGTGAGGCCCAAGATAGTATTGCGATCCAATTGAAGTTAAAAGAATTTTGGTCCAATAAAAACATTTGGTTTAATATTGCATGTGATTAAGTGATTGGGTCAGACTTTTCAGAGATTATCATGATATATGTTGCATGCTGATAAAGTTTGTTGTTTGATTATATCAATAGGAATCTTTCTCTCGGTCAGATAAAAAGTTGAGGTCCAATAAACATCATAGGTAATTGTTCGGCCCATCCAATCAGATTAAACCTCATCCGACCAAGTTACTCGGATGACCATCCGATAAGTGATCCATCCGATCAATTGATCCCATCCGACAGTTGACCCCATCCGATAGTTGACCCCATCCGACAGTTGACCCCATCCGATAGTTGACCCCATCCAATAGTTGACTCTATTCGACAAGTGATTCCATCCGAATAACATCATAGTCGTACCAAAAAGTCGGAACGAATCCGCGAGTCTTTTGCACGAGTCTTAGTTCGATTCCGTCCACAATATTCTACAGTCACACATTTCACGGACTTTCACGTATTCGGTCCATTTAAACTGATCAAGTGTTTGTTTTGTTTGCAGGTGATAAACGAAAGGTAAAAATACAAGGTGTGAAAAATCAAGACGCAATTCGAATATGTCAGGCATTGGCGAAGAGTTTTATAACACGTTTTACAATGCGTTTACAACTGAAGAAACTCCAGTGACACCAAAGAATGCTACAACTATGATAACTGAGCGTTTGAACCATGATAACGTTTACGGAAATCATCAGAGACCACCGAAATCAATGAATATTGAAGATTATCACTGGTGGTGTACAAGATTTGAAAACTGGGTGCAAGCCTATGCATATGAAAGTTGGATCATGTTAACTATGGGATATCAGAAACCAAGAAATGAAAAACAAGAATTGATCACACTTAAACAATTCACAGCTGATGATAAAAAGGAATATTATAGTGAATTAAGAATGATAACTCTAATTCAACAATCTATCAGAGAGGATATTCGTTCACTACTTCAGCATGGTGAAACGTCTAAGTCAATTTGGGAAGCTTTAAAGTTAAAAGCTGAAGGTAAGAAGGATATCAAGAAGAACAAGATATCGTTGTTGAAAAAGAAGTTTGACTTATTTGGTTGCATGAAAGGTGAAACGGTTCATCAAATGATAGAAAGATTTTGTCATTTGAAGATTGAAATGGAAAGGTTTGTGTAACACCCCAAAAATATAAAACTTTATATTTTATTATAAAGTATTAATCAAACAAGAACCGACTAACTAGGAGCTCATAACCTCGTTAGCTACAAGTCTAGAAGTAACTTATAATAAGGTTAAACACTTAAAATTTATAGTTAAATGATAAGTGAGGGACCAAACTAGTCAAAAACTGAAAGTTAAATGCTAAAATAGTAAACAAAACACACCAACCACACACTTGTGGGTGTGTATCGATCGAACAAGAGGAGGGACGACCAGGAGCTTTCTCCAAACCCTAGTTTCACACAAAAATTCACAAATTGAAGCCCCTAATCTGCTTTAAATCAAGTCTTGAACATAAATTAGTGATCACCTCCTAGTAGGGATCAAAAGGTATGTAAAATTATGGTATTTTGTTTCATCTTGAATTCTAGGTTAAATGTGAAAAACAAAAATTTAGCTTGATTACTTGATGCATGGATGAAATTCTATGTGATATGAGGTTTAGGAACAAACCCTAGATGATTTCTTGACAAATCTGGCATGATACTTGTAAGGTTTTGTAATCACCATTGTAGGTGATTGAGGAGCTTGAAGAAACTTGATAAATACTAGAATTATAACTCTTGTTCTAGCACCATTTGAATTTAAGAAGTAATTTCAGAAAAATGTAGATGTTAAGACATGAGTAGAATTGACTAATTGAAGTGAAAATTAAATGATAATTACGAGTCATGAACTTGGTAATTATCATGTGAAAATCAGACCCGCTAGGTGTTTGTTGAAATGCCTAAGTGGGGATTTAAATGTTAAAAATAGAATAAAAATGCAGATTTGATTATTGTTTATAATGATGCGTTAATAAACATGAAAAGAGTTCTAAACCAATTGTAAATTGAACTCTTTAGGCAAAGAGTCCGGATCGTCAAGCGGACAAGTCGGAGGGAATACGCGTGGGAAAGGTGTGATCTAAAGGTACGAAATTTTCCGTTTCGTTACATTAAGTTTATTTGTTAGTCTTATGTCGTCACATTGAAACATGGTAAACAAGATAAACCAATATGTCACGGAAGTGACTATGTGTCTTAAACAAGTAAAACGGGTCAAAACAAGTTGAGTAGTAAACTTT
The DNA here is from genome assembly GCA_030545235.1 of Helianthus tuberosus. Classification (NCBI taxonomy): domain Eukaryota; kingdom Viridiplantae; phylum Streptophyta; class Magnoliopsida; order Asterales; family Asteraceae; genus Helianthus; species Helianthus tuberosus. Next base: position 15,793 of record JARYGA010027554.1, read on the forward strand.
GAAGTTAGTTACCATCACTTGATGAATGGTTATAAACAAAGCATAAGCTGTGTAGCGGACACGCTAAACTAGTTGAGAAATTTAACCCCTAATACATGAGTTAAAGTTCAGAATCTTAAGCATGCCAAGTAGCATAAAAAGGCAAGTTCGAAACCTTGGAAACAATCATGTATTTTATTGCGTAAGCAATCTCTCGAGAGGGTAGCGAAACGTCATAGTTGGTAAAATCTAGATATGAGTAATTAGCCTTAGTCATGTGATAAACGTGTTCGAAATTAAATTACGGTGACGTAGGAAAAGAATCGACAAAACTGCAAAAACAAGAAAGAATGTACAGCGGCTACCGTAAGTTACGGTGGATACCGTAACTTACGGTAGCAAGTAAAAATGTTACGGTGGTTTCCTACTGCCTTACGACAGACCACTGTTACTTAGTGGCCACCGTAACTTACGGTGGCTACCGTAAGTTATGGTATCGCCCAGTCATGAATGCTGAATTTTTATATTCTTGGTTACTCGAATTTGTTTTTGAACATAGTTTCGATTATGTTAATTTCCAAGGTCTTTAATACTAATGTTTATCCAAATTTTCAGTTTCTAGGTAATACAAGTAAGTGGATGATGATCAAGAAAATGTATCCAAACCGAACACACAAATCAACGCTTCCGCACTTGATCTATTTTGTTTTAAGAATATGTAAACACTAGTAGTTCTGTCTTGAATATTTGATTAGTGGGGTTATAATGTGAATATTATGATTAGGTATGGTCTTAAAATCACGAAAGTTTTTGTAAACTCTAAATTTTTGTATTAAATGCAAGTTTTATATCTTTAAACTAGTTATATTAAGCTGTGTCTTACAGTTTGAAATCTACAAAGACAGAGAAGAGATGGTGGATAAACTTGTCGAAGCATTGCCACATGAGGAAGATTGGAAAACCTATGTGATCGTTTTGAAAAATAATGTTAAATTCGATGAGATGACGTTAGAGAGTTTGATTGAAAAACTAGAGGGACATTATTTGCTATTACAAAACCAAAACAAGATGTATAGCTCTAGTTATCAACAGAATGTTGATCTATACTATCGTAGAGGAATGCCACAAAACAACGAATCGACGAAGATCAAAACTGCTTTCAGTGCAGATAAGACTGGTGATTCGTCAAACAACAAATCATCAAGCTATGATCCAGGAAATCATTATTCATCTGCATGGTCTAAATCTAATCCAAATTAGGATTGGAAAAATTCTACACATCTGAACAACGAGTTTTCTCCACAGCACATGAGTTTTTTAGCTTCTATTCTGGTATCTTACGAAGGTTTAATTGTAGGTAAGATCGGGAATCCAAACATGACAAAGGAGGATTACGATCAAGTCGATCCAGAAGAGATGGAGCTCATGGACATTCGCTGGTGCATGGTAAGTGTCATCCGAAGAGCTCAAAGGTTCATGGAGATAACTGGCAGAAAGTGCTTGCAAGGCCCATACATGAATATTGGTTTTGACAAGAACAAAGTCACTTGCTTCAAGTGTAAACAAAAGGGGCACTTCAAGAGAGAATGCTCGAACAACAAAGCTGATGATAGCGTGAAGCCTTTTTATGAGGATTACTACAAAAAGGCTATTTATCATCAAAATAATGAGCAACCAATAAGAAAGCAGATTGATGAAGGATCTTCTAAATAAAAGAAACATGTTGTATTGACGATTCGTGATAGTAGTGAATCTAGTATACAAAATGAAAAATTTGATTGGGATAAATTTAATTGGAATGATTACATCAAAGATGATGAAGTCAGAATCGTAATTAATGATGATGAAGGGTATGATTGGAGTCAACATGACCAAGAAGATGGAAAAGACAAGGCAATGATTGCTGAGATCAAACAGAGTCGAGAAGAAAGACATGCTCGCATGAGATTGGAAGATGTGTATGATGCTTAAAAGGAAGCAACACGGGCAAGGCAGGTGGAATAAAGAAAGGGAATGCTTTGTCGATCCTCAAGGAAATCCCACAGTTAATCCCGATAAAGTTGATTTTGAAGCATTAGTTACTGCAATACCGACTGTGAGTATCTGGTGCAAAGGTCTTGAAGAGATTCCAAGGTATAGAGAAAAGGTTGAAGAAGGCATAAGGAAGGTGATATTTGCTAGTCTAGAGAAGAAGAAGAAGATGGTTGAGGAGATTGTTGATGAAAGTGAGAAGTTAGTGAAGGAAGTGAAGAAAGCAGATGAGAAAGTTGAGGAAGTTGCTGCTGAGAAAAACCAGTAGTTTGAAGAAGACCAGACTCAACAAGCGAAAGAAGTCAATGTGCCAAACACTGAGGTAACAACTCAAACTGATTCTCCTGGTCCATCAATTAAAATTGATAATAAAGTTGAACAACAGTGCAAGAAATGCATGGAAACGTGTAGTGCTTGGACTGAAAAAGATGAAAAATTTAAAATCAGGGACATTGAGTTTACTAAAAGAGAAAAGATTTTCAGAGAAAAGTGTAATGAAATGCTTGAAAATGAAAAGGTTTTAAAAGAAAAAGAAAAAGAGCTGACACAGAAATGTGAAGATCTTGAAAAAGAAAAAAAATTTGAAAGAAAAATGTTCAGCGGATTGCAACGAATGTATTCCAAAAGATAAAAATATTCAAGAGTTGCAAAAAGAATATGATGGAATGAAATTGTCATATCATAATGTAAAAGAAGCCTATGAAACTTTGAAAAGTAGAGTTAAAAGTTTAGATGATAGAATGTCTGCATGTTAGAAAACAACTAAATTTCTTGAAGCCAGATATAAAGGAAAATAAATGGTTTTAAATCAATATATTGATGATGTTGCTAACCTAAAACAAGAACTGGCAGATAAAGAAACGTTGGTCAATAAACTTCAAAGTTATCCTTCTGCTTCATACATTCTGGAACGTATTTTCAACATCACACCCGATAGGAAAGAGTCATAAAAGAACAAAAACGGAATTGGGTCTGAATACCATCAGTTTCCACCACCATTGGAGAATAATTATACATTCTATGATGGCGAGAAGGTGGAAAAAGCAATAAACATGGTTGACCAATTACCCACAACATCGATGTGACTTACACCAAATTTGATGATCTTGATGATTCAGAGGTGGTAGGTAAGGTCGTTGAAAGTGTTCTAGCAGAGGAGTCTACCAAAACAGATAAGTCTGAATCACAAGATGAAAATGAGGGAAGTTTTCATGATAGTTATCTTAAACATTCAAAATCTGATAAAGTTGTGAATGATGATTCAAAAGGATTGGATTATACCATGATTGGATCGGACAAACTATTCTTGGATGATGAATTCCCAATTCAAAATGCGATTTCAGATAAAATCAACAAAGTTTTCAAACTGGTAGAGATTAAAAAGTCTGAAATTTCAAAATTCGCTAGAAAAAGTAACAAAACTTTTTATAACAAACCTGGTTTCAAGAAGAAAAATATGAAGGTTGGGTTGGGTTATAAAAAGAAACAAAATTGGAAAAGAAATGAAATGCCAAACTATCAGAAAAAGTTGAACTTTGTTCACGGAACAAGTTCTGAAGAAGAGAAAGAACTCCAATTTAGACGACAGTCTAATGAAGAGTTCTATGCTCAGAAAAAGCAATAACAACAGGCCAGAGATGTCTCAAAGAAAACTTGTTTTAAATATAATAAAATTGGACATCTTAGTCGCAAGTGTCCAAACCCAAAGCCTGTTGATGTTGAGAAACAGAAATCTGAGGATGTGAAACAACGGTCAACCAGGTTCGATTCAAAACAAACTTAGATGTACAACACAAAGAAGTTTTCTTCAAATCAAACATGGAAATCAAACCCGACTAGGTTTGATTCAAGCAAACCTGGAATTTTCACACACCCAGATTTAGAACATCACAAAGTTGGAAAACAACTGTTGACGCAACAAAAGCAAATCAGTTTTGGAAACCAAAAGATGTTGTTCAAAATCAAAACATTCAGAATGAATCTCATTTTTACAAAAGAAATGTTTCAAAAGGACAAGTTTGGACTATTAAGAAACAAACTGTGTCTGAAAATGAAAAACAGAAAATTAATTTAGCAAACAATGATGAAGTAAAAATGAAAAATTCTTTGAGAAAAAAGACAAAGATTTTCCATCTTTGAATGATTCATTTTGTGTTGAAATGCCTAAGGTCAAGCAGACCTGGGCTTAATTGTTCAAGTAATTGAGTAACGTGAATGTGCAGGTGCTCAAGAAAATAGATGATTGTCAAGTTGGAGATGAGAGCAGCCTGGCACAATTGAAGGCTGCGGGTCCCTGCAACTAAGAATCAGGGAGTTTGTTTGTTTTCTATACATAAATAAATCATATTTCAAAACCCTAAAAACTGAAAATTTTAAAAAACCAAAAATATGTTTTCATTTTTGTAAAAAAATTGAAAAAAAAAACAAAAATATGTTTGTTTTTAAATTTGTCAAAAATCAAAAATTTCAAAAATATGTTGATTGAATATGCCGAAACCCTCACGGCTGAACAAACATGATTAATTTCATAATATTGAAAAACGGTTTTCAAATTGTCAAATATTAATGTGTTGTAAATCATGGGGGTACTTTATGCAAAACAGAGCATGTGATGTAGAAAGTTGATGGTGAGTCAAAGCTATCTACATCGGATATCAAATTTTCTTTAAATGTTTTGAATTTTAGGGGGAGTAAGTGTTGTCAAGAAAATCCAAAAACATTTAAAATTTTGAAAAAGCCAAAAACATGATAAAATTCAAAAATGAGTTTATGTGTAAAAAGAGAAAATGATAGTACATCGGTAGACAGTCACAGTACGCTAAAGAAATGGAAAGTCAAATGTGATAAACGGTCTAACTGATGATATGCCAGTAGGTTTTTACACGCTTAGTAGATTGTTTTCGAGATATAAACCTAAATATCAAATACTTACTTATCTCGTGGGGAACTTCTCTCGGATATATGGGTAACCCCCGAAATCTTGTTTGAGAGATTGCCGGATTCTGAGATACTAGGTCTTTATACTATTTGATATCTGGGGTATTATACATGGTCTTCTGATATTGCGGAAGCAATGGCCTAGACTTCGTATAATACTTTACGTACTTAAAGCTTACCCTCTGCATATTAATTGAAAAATATCGAAAGATAGAAATCAATTGCAGTTGTAAAGAAGATCCCTAAGTGGGATACACCTCAAAGTCGAGCCTTCATCTCTTTGATTGAACGAGAGTTCATACCTGAGCTCTTAAGGTCTCGCACTAACCCAGAGAACAGATATCAATATAGTATATTCACCTGTAAGACTGAATCTAGGGAATCTTGATACGAGAGTATATTCTGAGGTGGGACACGCGAATAAGTTAAGTTCCTTAAAACACTAAATCTCGTATCTCGAATCAGTTGAACTTTATGTGAAAATTTAAGTGGATCAGTATACTGACAATCTAAGTGAATCGTTTAGAACTTAAAGTGTGTAAAGCTCAACGGTGCTAGTGATTTGTCATAAACTAATATGATTCTCTGACACGAACTAAAACAAAAATATTGTCTGTAAATAGTTCGTTACTGCTTTATGTTTAAGAAAAATACAAAAAGATTTTGTTTCTACTTTATTTTCGACAATCGATGTCTGAGAGTTGAGTTTCAAAATCTAAGTATGCTGAACGTGTTTCTGAAAATAAAAACAAGTTCATTAAGTTTAAACTTGAAGTTTTACAATGAAAAATCGAAAACAGTTTGTGAGATCTCCAAGGTCATTAATTTGGACTTGGGTGATAAATCGTGAGGTTTTGGATACTTTCATTGTCAAATATACATAGTTGTTTGATAGGGGGAGTGAGCCAAGTTAATCCTGGATATATTCATATTGTTATATTTGTACAATAGAGCCAGGTTTTCAATCCAAAAGGTTTTTTAAGAGACGGGTCATCATTCCTGGAAAACCAAAAAACCTTTCAATGTTACATATTTGAAATGCTTCAGCTTAATTTGAGAGTTAGGTTTTCAATTTTAAATTGTCATATTTCTTACAAATGTTTGATATTTGCAGATAAAAGTGCTAGATTACGATCTCAATAGCCGAGTCTAAGGGGGAGTCTAAAGACGAGCTCGATGTAAGGGGGAGCTTGTAATTGCAAAGCCAAGTGTCGATCCCAAAAGCACGGAAGCTTAACAAAAGGGGGAGCCTGAAGGAAGAGTCAAACGACAAGGGGAGTAGCTGAAGCTGAAGACAGATCCACGGGGAGTCTGTTAGATTAAAGAGGGAGTCTGTGGTAGCTGAAGATGTTAAAGCTTCATAAAGACTCATAGAGAGAAAAAAGACAAGATGCTACGAGATTGACTACGACAATATACAAGGGGGAGTCTGTGAGTGCATTTATTTCTATCGCCTCCGTCAATCCGAAACGTAGCAGAAAACTGAACAAAACAAGGTTTAATATTATTAAATATAGGGCCATGGCATTATTGTAAATAAGGAAACCTTCCTTATTGCCATGGCATATAAATAGGAGCTTATATTTAGCTTTAGGAACTTTTGCTCATCTTGCGCTTTAGATCTTTAGATATTAGAGAGAGAATCTAGAGAGAGAAAGTGGTCAAGGTGATTCAAGGTTCTGTATTCCGTCATATCATCAATCGAATCATCATATTATATTAGTTCTTGTGTTCGGTCCACACACATGCACGGATTCTGCACGTCATACGTGTCGTGTCGTTTCGCAATCGTTCGGTAGTC
>JARYGA010027555.1:0-47057 GCA_030545235.1 Helianthus tuberosus
AAGTCGACAGACGCATTCACCAACAGACTCCCCCTCGAATGTTGACGAGTCTTCAGTGTCGAGTCTTCAATCTTTATCAGTCCTCTCGAACTCTTTCAAAGTATCTGACAATGTAAAACTTCCTCAATCTCTGTCTTTTATACATTTCCAGAATCTTGACCTGGCTCTTTTCTCACTCTAATCCTCTTGATCAGATCTCTTGATTCTTTAAGTTCATCAGAAACTTGGCTTTTCAATCTTTTATCCCAAGATCTGTAACCGGCTCTACTGTTTCCTGCACACATCTCTACCCAAAAATAAATTTCACAAATTTAAAATTTGACAAATTTATATATCACTTGCAGGTATCTTTCCAGAATGATTTAACATTTTAAAAACTTCTGATGACCATTTGTAGGTAAATATTCAAAAACTTTTCTCAATTAAAACACAGACTCCCCCTCATGAAATGCTCATCATGTTTAGCACTTGGAATTTTGAAAATCAGTTCTCCAATCATCAGTTATCGAAAATCTTTTTGAATTTTTCAAAATTTATGCTAAAACACTAACAAACTTTTTGTATTTTTGAAGAAAATGAACATACATTAAAGAAATATTTACAGACACTATATTTGTGAGTTTGTGTAAGAGGTTCATATCAGTTTTTGACAAGTCACAAGTACCGTTGAGCTTAGTTACACATTAAGAATTAAACAATTCACTTAGATTGTCGATATACTGATCCACTTAAATTTTCACACAAATTTCAACTGATTCAGGAAATAAATTAGGTGTATTAAGAACTTAAACTCATTCATGTGTCCCACGTCTTGAATATACTCCCTTATCCAGATCCCAATATTCAGTCTTACAGGTGAGTATACCACAGATGATATCTGTAAGGGGTTAAATTGTGAAGGCCGTGAGAGCTCAGGTCAGAACTTCCGTTCAGCAGAGAGATGACGGCTTCGACTATTGGTGAGTCCCCTTTAGAGGATCTTTTTTACAACAGTACATGATTAGCATTTTTCAATGTTTCATCAATTTTTATGCTGAGGACATGCTATATTTCAAGCAAGCGCAAAATCAGAAGTCCCGGGATAATACCCCAGATATCACTGAGCATAAAGACCTAGTATCTCAGAAAGAGGGATCCTTCAAACGAAATTTCAGGGGTTACCTATATATCCAAGTAGTGTTCCCCACGAAATAAGCAAGTTTGAATTTAAGTTTATATCCCGAAAAAGCTTACTAAATGTATAAAAACCTATCGGCATATCATCAGTGAGACCGTTTAACGCTATTTAAACATTACATTTCTTTAGCATATTGTAACTGTCTACTGATGTACTATCATTTCCTCTTTTTCACAACAAAATTCTTACTCCCCCTAAAATTCAAAATCATTTAAAGAAATTTGAAAACAAACTGTACAAGTAAAATGACAACTGATATCAAATCATTTCAATTCGCCATCCATTTGGCATAAACAATCAGAACTCCACCTCACAACAAAATATTTTCCCATTGTGATTTCAAAACACTTATGTTTGTTTTAATCAAAATGGTTTTTCTGGAAAATAAGTTTTGTTGATTTCATAAAACCACTTGTAAGATAGGGGATAAACTCATCACCTTGTTCATCTTTAACCACTTGAAATATTCAACAATTTTACGTTCAAACAATAAACACCACTTGTAGAAAATCAAGTACAACTTAATGTCCCTGATTTAGCACTTGTAAGTCGAAATATCACCAGAGTGAATTTCTCAAGAAAGATGCCGATACCTGCTCCACTCTTACCAACCTGAAAGCTCCGGCAAGTCAGGATTTTCAAGTAAAGAACACAGACACCCAAGCCTGACCAGCTTTAGGTGTAACCTTCTCAACTTCACTAGGAGTTGGGCTGTAAGTTGCCTTCTTTGATTCGTAAAATTCTTTAACCCTTTTTGCCTTCCCATTAACCATTTTCCCAAAAATCTTTTTCACATTTCCATTAAAAACCTTTTCGACATCAAATTCTTTCTTCTCAGAATAGAATTGATTCGAGATCTCAATCTTTCCAACCTTTTGTTTAAAATTTTCAGTCCTCAATGGTGGAAAGTTATCATCATCCATTGGAGGAACTGAATTTTCTTCTTTTATCTCAACTTGTGGCTCCTCTGATTTTGTGGAATCAGATTCATCGCCAGATTTCACATCTGATTTCTTAACAACCCACATTTGGTTGTCAAGATTAATTCTTCTTTTGTAAAATCTTTTCTTTGAACATTCACCAACTTCATATGTTGAATTTTTGAAAACTTTGAATCTATCAGTTGGTGGTTCATTTTTCTCAACAATCTTTTCTTTGAGTTTAGAAACAACTTCCTGTTTGATGTTGGTTGCAGTAGGACAGTTCCGGGCAATGTGTCCAACTTCTTGACATCTGTATAAGGTTCTCGTTTCCTTTCTTTGATAAGCTCCATTCTTCATTCCCTCTTGCTTCATAGCAAGAAATTCTCTGTTTGATTGCTTCCAGAATGAGCTCTTTTCTTCTTCCTCCGTACTTGATCCTGAAACAAATACAATTTTTGTTTTATAAGTTTTCTTATTTTTATAATTTTTTGGTGTAATAAATCTCCGTCCTTTCTTTTTGAATTACTGTTATGATTTGGTTTCTTTTGAAAACCAGAACCAGAACTGTAACCCATTTTCTTGTTTAAACGGTGTTGAACTCTTGAGTTGTAAGGTCTCGATTTCTCAGAAAGATTTACATCTTTTATTTCAGAAATATTAATTTCTGTTAGTTTGAAAATCTTTTTTATCATTTCTGGTTGAACACCTCTTATTGGGAATTCCTCATCAGAATATAATTTGTCTGAATCAATCAATGTATATGCCACTTTGATTGGTTCGTGATTCAAATTAGATTTTGATAACAGGAATTCTTTATTATAAACCCTTTTGACTGATGACTTTTGACTGTCAACTGATGATGATCCCGATCTTTCAGACTCAGACTTTGACTCCGACTCCTCATCTTTATCCAACACCTGATCGACCACCTTTTTTATTAACTCAGACTCATTATCAGTGTCAAACGATGTGAATGTGACATCAATATTTTCTGGTAACTCATCAGTTGTTTCGGACTTTAACTTTATATTGACAGCCTTTTTGACTTGCTCCTCATTTGGTTTTCTGGGAGAATAACCTTCCCAGATGGGAGGCGGACACTTGTTATAATTTGCATTTTGTTTCTTACCAGTATCCTTCTTGTCAGTCTTCTCATCTTGAAATACTTCTAAACCTGCAACAGTCCGATAAATTCTATCAATCAAATAATCAGAACTAGAATAACTTTGCAGTAATCGTCTGATTCTTTCATTTTCTATCTTTTCTGTCTCCAACTCCTGCTTCAACTTGGCACATTCTTCAATATAATGATTAATTGCCTTCTTCTTTGTCATCATCGTAGCATTCATCATTGTCACACCCCCAAAATCCACACGCAGAGTATCACCGCTTGGAGGCGTGACATGACCAGGATCAAGCCACCAATCATATTGAACATTGTAAGTAATAAATAAAAGTCATTCATCAATACGAAAGGTGTTCAAAACCATAACATTGTTAAGTGTTTAGCGGAAGCATAAATATGTAAACCTAACATAAGTTCAAATGTTTCAAATGTTTAGCATGGCACACAGCTGTCCATGTCCCACAACGACTCCTCTCCACTCCCATGCAAGCTCCATAGATACCTAACGACCTGTAAGACATGTAACAGAGAGTCAACAACAAAGTTGAGCGAGTTCACAGTTGGTTGTTCAGTAATAAGTTCGTTTAACAAATCGTAAGTTCGTTTATAACCATGCCGTGTATTACTAGGCCATTTGTATGTTCATCTAGTGGGGGCTTCCCATGTTGCAAGTTCAATTAGTGGGGGTTTCCCATGTTGTAAGTTCAATTAGTGGGGGCTTCCCATGTTGTAAGTTCAATTAGTGGGGGTTTCCCATGTTGTAAGTTACTAGACTGGTTGTATCCATGCGTATCCTTCCCAATCCGAGGATAGTAGCAAGTATAAGTTTACGTAGGTTTTACGTAAGTGCCCTTCCCAACCGAGGACAGTAGTAAGTATAAGTTTACGTAGGTTTTACGTAAGTGCCCTTCCCAATCTGAGGACAGTGGTACGTAACGAGTACGTAGATTTAGCGCTGGCGTACTTCCCAATCCGAGGACGGTAGTACGTAGGTTTTACGTAGGTTTTGTGTTGGTGTCCTTCCCAATCCAAGGACAGTAGTACGTAGGTTTTACGTAGGTTTTAGCACAGGCGTCCTTCCCAATCCGAGAACGGTGGTAAGTAGTCTAGTAATAATGTGAGTACAAGTAATCATTCAATCCCATTCCCAACCCACCGGGGAATCCCATGCCTTAGGAGTGTGAACTCACCTTGGTTTGCTCGGTATGTTAAACTATGTGCTCGCAAGTAATCAATAACGTCCTATAGTATGCACGTATACTCAATCAGTTCATGTTCGTAAAGTTTCACATTAAAATACCACAGGGTGTGTTTGGCGGTTGACATCATGCATCATACAGCAGTTAATCACATTCATACAATCCATGTTTCACATTTTCCTTATACATATTACACATAAATTCACTTACTGTTGTAAACATATATTAAATATAAATTCACCAACTTATAAGCATATATTAAAGATAAGTTCACTAACTAGTATGGCCGACCAAATACAGTTCAATTTTACTAGAGACAATCTATCAATGGCCAAAGGTTATAGATAATAATGATCACATGCAACTTGAAACACTAACCCAACATTCTGACAATTTAATGATGAGTTTGATTAAATAATGTAGAATGATTAGATCACATGGGTGTATCATCACCTTCTCGTGCAATTATTATCCATACTAAATAACAGGCATGTCACCACAATTCCAATATCCATATAATAACCTAATCGACAACATCTGCCATTATCACCCCAAACGTTCAAACAAACCGATTTATACAACCATATATATTACTAACTCCCAATAGGGTCATTATCATCATTCAGTCATTAACAAGTTGATTGTGATTATCAAAAATTCTAATCTGTTAACCCTTAGACAACCCATATCATTCATCCAGCCATGAGTCCTGTTACAATACATCGGCATCAAATTGACAACCGACCCTACATCCAGATTAGTTAACGAATCAATCAAATAAGTTTAGCAACCTTACAAGATCCTCCTCCCTATCCGTGGACATATATATTCAAAGCACAGAACTTAATAATCAGATATATATATATATATACACCCATGCAAACATGTGATGATCTATCTAAGGCCATTATCAAATAAACAGCAGTACGACTCACCGAAACAGAAAGAACGATTGTTCTCTAGAGGAAGCTTGGAGGAAATCGATAATGCCGTCACACCGAGAAAGAGGCTCTAGGGTTTGCCGATTGAAACATCTCGTAAAGGTTGAGAGCAAACATTTAAATCTAAAAGCTACTGGGCCAAAGCCCAACATGATTTCTCCGGCCACCTTCTTGACGAAAACACTTAGTGTTTTCAACAAGAAGTGATTTCGCAGGGAGGGTGGGTTTTCGGCTAGATTCCAACATTTTGTTTTTTGTTTTTTTTTAAAAACAATCATATTAATGCCAAATATATTATTAACATATACACATATAATGCACACCATATATATAAACGACATGTTATGAACAAGTACTAAGTCAAGTAGAAACCTTGGAAACTCGAGTTGTCACGTTATCCCCAACTTGAAATAAATTTCGTCCCGAAATTTAGCACGTGGTTACTGAGGAAGCTAGTTGTGTTGTGTAGTTTACTGGTTTTCCTAGGGTGTCACATCATCCCCCCGTTGGTTTGGAATTTCGTCTCGAAATTCTGTAGTAGCTTCAGCCTCAGTAGTGGTTGCACTGTTTCCGAACAACTGGGGATACTTGAGTTTCATTTGATCTTCTCGTTCCCAGGTGAACTAGAACAAGAGGTATTCTGGTGTGCTTGAGGACCTTAACGTCTCGGTCCGTGATTTCAACTGGTTCCTCGACGAATCGTAACTGATCGTCGATAGTGAGCTCCTCAGGGAAACTATGAGGGTTTCATCTGACAGACACTTCTTCAGATTCGACACGTGAAAAACATTGTGAACTGCACTGAGTTCTGCTGGTAGGTTTAGTTTGTAGGTCACCTTGCCTATTTTCTCAATGATTTCGAACGGTCCGACGTAACGCGGATTGAGTTTGCCCCGTTTTCCAAAACGAACCACACCCTTCCAGGGTGAGACTTTGAGTAGAACCCGGTCCCCGACCTGGAATTCTAGAGGTTTCCTACGCTTATCAGCATAGGCTTTCTGACGGTCACGAGCTGCCGCCATGCGTTGTCGTATCTGTGCAATCCTTTCCATTGCGTCTACTACCAGTTCGGGTCCTGTGATCTGACTATCACCCACCTCTGCCCAACAAAGAGGTGATCGGCATTTACGCCCGTATAATGCCTCAAATGGAGCGGCTTGAATGCTGGTGTGGTAACTGTTGTTATACGAAAAATCCACTGATGGGAGATGTTTTTCCCAGCCGTTGCCGAAATCGATTACACATGCACGAAGCATGTCTTCAAGAGTTTGGATGGTGCGTTCAGACTGCCCATCAGTTTGCGGATGGTAAGCGGTGCTCATATCTAATCATGAGCCAAAGGACTTGTGCATTGCTTGCCACAGTTCTGAAGTAAAACGTGCATCACGATCAGAGATAATAGAGGTTGGCACCCCATGCCTCGAGACAACTTCCTTGAGATATACGTCTGCTAGAGTAGAGAACTTGTCTGTTTCCTTGATAGCCAAGAAGTGTGCAAACTTAGTGAGTCGATCCACGATCACCCAAATAGTATCATTTCCACGTTGAGATCTAGGCAGGCCAGTAACGAAATCGATGGAAATTTGCTTCCATTTCCATTGTGGTATTTCTGGTTGTTGGAGTAAGCCTGATGGTTTCTGATATTCCGTTTTGACTCTCGCACGAGTCAAACACTTTCTAACATAAGTTGCTATATGAGCTTTCATGCTAGGCCACCAATATATAGTTTTCAAGCCGTGGTACATCTTATCCGAACTAGGATGTACTGAGTAGCGGGACCTATGAGCTTCATCCATTACAAGCTCGTGTAAGTTGCCGTAGAGTGGGACCCAGATGCGTCCCGTTACATAGTAGGCGTCGTCTGCCTTTTGTTCCAACCGTTGCCTTGAACCGCGTAGGGCTTCAGCCCTGACATTTTCTGGTTTCAATGCTTCTACCTGAGCATCTCGTATCTGAGAAGGAAGACTAGACTGAATAGTGAGTTGCAACGCCCGTACACGCCTAGGTGTAGTATCCTTTCGACTGAGGGCGTCAGCCACAACATTTGCTTTACCCGGATGGTACTTGATGGCACATTCGTAATCATTCAGTAACTCGACCCATCGACGTTGTCGCATGTTCAACTCTTTCTGCTTGAAGATATGCTCGAGACTCCTGTGATCGGTGTAGATGGTGCACTTGGTACCGTACAGGTAATGTCTCCATATCTTGAGCGCGAAAACAACAGCTCCCAGCTCTAAATCGTGTGTAGTGTAATTCCGTTCGTGAATCTTAAGTTGGCGCGAAGCATAAGCAATGACTTTGTCACGTTGCATCAACACACATCCAAGACCCTGAATGGATGCGTCGCAGTAGACTACAAAATCGTCTGTGCCCTCTGGCAATGAAAGAATAGGTGCGCTACAAAGTCTATCCTTTAAGTGCTGGAATGCTGATTCCTGTGTATTATCCCAACGGTAGATAACGCCTTTCTGAGTTAGTGAGGTGATGGGTTGTGCAATCTTGGAGAAGTCTTTGATGAACCTTCTGTAGTAGCCCGCCAAACCCAAAAATTGGCGGATTTCTGTTGGTGTACGGGGTGTAGACCAGTTCTTAATCGAGTCTACCTTGGATGGATTCACGTGTATCCCATCCTTGTTTACCACGTGGCCTAGATAGTGGACTTCACGAAGCCAGAAGTCGCATTTTGAAAACATGGCGTACAGCTGTTCTGCTCGAAGGAGTTCCAAAATGATCGTAAATGCTGCTCGTGTTCCTCCTGACTCTTCGAATAGATCAGGATGTCGTCGATGAAAACAATAATGAACTTGTTAAGATAAGGTTTGCACACTCTGTTCATAAGATCCATGAAGACTGCCGGTGCGTTTGTTAATCCGAATGGCATGACCAGAAACTCGTAATGGCCGTAGCGTGTTCTGAATGCTGTTTTGGAGACGTCCTCGTCCCGGACTCTCAGTTGATGGTAGCCTGAGCTCAGATCAATCTTTGAATAGTAGGTCGACCCTTGCAGCTGGTCGAACAAGTCGTCAATGCGTGGAAGAGGATAGCGATTCTTCACGGTCACCTTGTTCAGTTCGCGGTAATCTATGCACATGCGGAAGGTACCGTCTTTCTTCTTCACAAATAATACTGGAGCTCCCCAGGGCGAAGAGCTAGGACGAATAAAACCCTTATTCAAAAGCTCTTGTATTTGCGTGGACAGTTCTTCCAGTTCGGTTGGAGCTAAGCGATAAGGTGCTCGAGCTATGGGTGCTGCTCTAGGAGCTTGCTCGATTTGGAATTCGACCTGGCGATGAGGCGGTAGCCCAGGTAAATCTTCAGGAAACACCTGAGGAAAATCGCGTACCATTGTGATATCCTCAATCTTCTTCTCATTCGTTGATGCGTCAGTAACAAGTGCTAAAATAGCAGTGTGGCCCTTTCATAACCGCTTCTGGGCCTTAAGGAAGGAGATGATGCCCACAATAGCACCACTCTTGTCCCCTTGAATCACGAGAGGTTCTTTGCCAGAACGGGGAATACGAACAATCTTCTCTTTGCATAGGATCTCTGCTTGCTGTTGGGATGACCAATCCATCCCAATGACGATGTCGAAATTACCCAGAACTATAGGAATGAGATCGATAGAGAAAGTCTGACCAGTGAGGATATGGTTACAACCCTTAACTATGTGAGTGGCCTCTAAACTTTTACCGTTTGCTAACTCTACGGCATGCTTGGTGTTTAAGGGAGTTGGTGTGCGTTTTAACATTTGACTAACTTTTGGAGACACATAACTGGTATCGGCACCATTGTTTCCATCATTGTTTCCCCCGCTGTTGTTCCCATTGCCCTGATTATTGTTGTTGTTGTTCTGATTCGCAGGTCGCGAGCTTCTGCAATCCTTAGCTTCATGACCCATCTTGAGACACCTCTGGCAACGACCCCTGTTGCACTAACCACTGTGGTGCCTGTTGCATGTGTTGCACTTTGGGTGGTTTCCTCGATATCCACCCTGCCCTTGACTACCAGAAGATTGCTGACCAGGACCCTGGTAGTCATCGATCTTTCGCTGTTGTGCCTGGGACTGAACCGAAGTCGAACCCTTGCTGGAGGTTCCATCCCATTTTCGCTTGTCATCACTGGGAATAGTAGTAGTAGTAGCACCAATACGTTTAGGCAGCTTGTTCTGTTCCACTTCCTGGTCTGTGAGACGATGAGCAAGACGAGTAACATCTTGAATAGTAGCAAGGTTAGCAGCAGTCACATGACTTTGAATCTCTGGTACTAAGCCTTTGAGGTACATCTCAATGCGCTTGATGTGAGGATCCACCATAGTTGAACATAACACTGCCAGTTCGTTGGATCGTTTCGTGTACGCTTCTATTTCTGACCCCGTCATCTTCAGGTTAAAGAACTTCACTTCCAGCTTGTGGATGTCATCACGACTACAGTATTCACGTTTGATCAGTTCCTTAAAATCATTCCATGGGGTGGCATTAGCAGCCACCAGCCCCAGCATCTGAACTTGCGCGTTCCACCAAGTTAACGCAGTGCCTTCGAGAGTACCAGTGGCGTACTTCACCCTACGAACCTCAGGGCATTCACACATTTCGAAGACCGATTCGAGCTTCTCGAACCAGTGGAAGAGTCCAAAGGCCCCTTCAGTGCCGCTAAAAGTACTAGGACGATAGTCCATGAAAGTTTTGAACGTGCACACAGGTGGCTGAGCGTGTTGACCTGTCGTGTGCGTAAGAGTAAACATACTTAAGCACGAGTGTTGGTTTACGAGAGTAGGATCTAAAGATCCTAGAGTAAGTTGTGATGGCAGGCTATACCTCCCGCCTGGGCAGCTGCGAGTGCTGCAGTAACTTGTTCAGTGATCAAAGCCGCCAACTGGGCTTGAGTTAAGTTCACACATACACTCATGACGTTCACATCAGGAGAAACATGAGTGAGAGAGGTTCGCGAAAGTGAGATGACAGAAGAGAGTAAGCACATATGTGTTTTCAAACAACAGTTGCTACGTTTATCTAAGCATACCCTGAGCAAAGTTCTATGTAATCTAGCAAGTAGGCAATGTAACATAAATCATATCACTTAGAATGTCGAGTCTTGCACGTGAAGCGAGGCGTCGTTGTGGATCGTTGAGCACTGTACAGGTTATAGTCTGGTTTTAACAAAAACTTTTTCCATTATTAAAACCAAGTTCACTATAACCAATGGCTCTGATACCAATCTGTCACACCCCCAAAATCCACACGCGGAGTATCACCGCTTGGAGGCGTGACATGACCAGGATCAAGCCACCAATCATATTGAACATTGTAAGTAATAAATAAAAGTCATTCATCAATACGAAAGGTATTCAAAACCATAACATTGTTAAGTGTTTAGCGGAAGCATAAATATGTAAACCCAACATAAGTTCAAATGTTTCAAATGTTTAGCATGGCACACAGCTGTCCATGTCCCACAACGACTCCTCTCCACTCCCATGCAAGCTCCATAGATACCTAACAACCTGTAAGGCATGTAACAGAGAGTCAACAACAAAGTTGAGCGAGTTCACAGTTGGTTGTTCAGTAATAAGTTTGTTTAACAAATCGTAAGTTCGTTTATAACCATGCCGTTTATTACTAGGCCATTTGTATGTTCATCTAGTGGGGGCTTCCCATGTTGTAAGTTCAATTAGTGGGGGTTTCCCATGTTGTAAGTTCAATTAGTGGGGGCTTCCCATGTTGTAAGTTCAATTAGTGGGGGTTTCCCATGTTGTAAGTTACTAGACTGGTTGTATCCATGAGTATCCTTCCCAATCCGAGGATAGTAGCAAGTATAAGTTTACGTAGGTTTTACGTAAGTGCCCTTCCCAACCGAGGACAGTAGTAAGTATAAGTTTACGTAGGTTTTACGTAAGTGCCCTTCCCAATCCGAGGACAGTGGTACGTAACGAGTACGTAGATTTAGCGCTGGCGTCCTTCCCAATCCTAGGACGGTAGTACGTAGGTTTTGTGTTGGTGTCCTTCCCAATCCGAGGACAGTAGTACGTAGGTTTTACGTAGGTTTTAGCACAGGCGTCCTTCCCAATCCGAGAACGGTGGTAAGTAGTCTAGTAATAATGTGAGTACAAGTAATCATTCAATCCCATTCCCAACCCACCGGGGAATCCCATGCCTTATGAGTGTGAACTCACCTTGGTTTGCTCGGTATGTTAAACTATGTGCTCGCAAGTAATCAATAACGTCCTATAGTATGCACGTATACTCAATCAGTTCATGTTCGTAAAGTTTCACGTACAGAATACCACAGGGTGTGTTTGGCGGTTGACATCATGCATCATACAGCAGTTAATCACATTCATACAATCCATGTTTCACATTTTCCTTATACATATTACACATAAATTCACTTACTGTTGTAAACATATATTAAATATAAATTCACCAACTTATAAGCATATATTAAACATAAGTTCACTAACTTGTATGGCCGACCAAATATAGTTCAATTTTACTAGAGACAATCTATCAATGGCCAAAGGTTATAGATAATAATGATCACATGCAACTTGAAACACTAACCCAACATTCTGACAATTTAATGATGAGTTTCATTAAATAATGTAGAATGATTAGATCACATGGGTATATCATCACCTTCTCATGCAATTATTATCCATACTAAATAACAGGCATGTCACCACAATTCCAATATCCATATATTAACCTAATCGACAACATCTGTCATTATCACCCAAACGTTCAAACAAACTGATTTATACAACCATATAAATTACTAACTCCCCATAGGGTCATTATCATCATTCAGTCATTAACAAGTTGATTGTGATTATCAAAAATTCTAATCTGTTAACCCTTAGACAACCCATATCATTCATCCAGCCATGAGTCCTGTTACAATACATCGGCATCAAATTGACAAACGACCCTACATCCAGATTAGTTAACGAATCAATCAAATAAGTTTAGTAACCTTACAAGATCCTCCTCCCTATCCGTGGACATATATATTCAAAGCACATAACTTAATAATCAGATATATATATATATATACACCCATGCAAACATGTGATGATCTATCTAAGGCCATTATCAAATAAACAGCAATACGACTCACCGGAACAGAAAGAACGATTGTTCTCTAGAGGAAGCTTGGAGGAAATCGATAATGCCGTCACACCGAGAAAGAGGCTCTAGGGTTTGCCGATTGAAACATCTCGTAAAGGTTGAGAGCAAACATTTAAAACTAAAAGCTACTAGGCCAAAGCCCAACATGATTTCTCCGGTCACCTTCTTGACGAAAACACTTAGTGTTTTCAACAAGAGGTGATTTCGCAGGGAGGGTGGGTTTTCGGCTAGATTCCAACATTTTTTTTTTAAAACAATCATATTAATGCCAAATATATTATTAACATATACACATATAATGCACACCATATATAGAAACGACATGTTATGAACAAGTACTAAGTCAAGTAGAAACCTTGGAAACTCGAGTTGTCACAATCATTGTCAACGCATCTTCTCTTTCAGAATTTGTCTTTTGTAAACCAGTTACTGTTCTATTCAACACATCATATGATTCTTTCATATAGTTGAGATTAAACAATAATGTCTCTTTCATTTTCTCCTGTTCACTCAACTTATCATCTTTATCTGCACACTGCTTGCAAGATTCCAAACACTTTAGACACGGTTTGATAACCTCAACAATCTTTTAAACTTCTATAATCTTCTCAACTTCGACAATCTTTTCAACTTCAACCACTTTTTCAACTACAATCACATTTTCAGTTTCTGCTATCTTCTCATCATCAACTATATTCTCAATTTCAACAACATGTTCAATAACTTTAACTTCTTCACTTTGTTTCTTTTCTTTTGCTGCACGTTTCTCATTTAGCTTCTTCAATCTATCTACAAAATAAAATTCAAAACTTCCAGGAGATAAATGAGTTTTTGCAACATTAATATGCAATTCTTCTTCATCATCACTGTCATCAAATAATGATTGATCAAACACTGGCTCTTGAATAATTTGTGCAGTGAGAGCTGCCTTTTTGGAATCAGGTGGAACGTATTTGTCCCAACTAAAACCTTCAGCCATTTTCTCATCATCTTGATCAATTATACCATAATAAGCTTTCTTATTTGCTTCTACGATCATTTTAGCATGAGCAGTGTGTGGTTCTTTTTGTTAATACGGTTGATGTGCAATTTGTTGATAAATGGCTTTCCGATAATAATCATTGCCACCGAATGGATTCTGTGCTCCACTAGCTTCTCCATTTTTACATTCTCTTTTGAAGTGACCTTTCTCCCTGCATCGAAAACAAGTAACTTTAGATTTATCAAAACCCAAAGTAGAAACATTAGCATCTCTGAAATCATCTCTTCCTGTAATCATCTTAAACTTTTTAGCTCTTCTCAAAACACTAGCTAAACACCATTTAATATCCATAAGCTCCATCTCTTCTGCATCTATTTGATCGTAATCCTCTTTCGTCAGCATAGGATTTCCGATCCTTCTAGTAAGCAAACCTTCATATGATTCTAACACTGTAGCAAGTAATGACATGTGACCTTTAACAACCTCTTCAGAGAAATTTTGGCCATTCTGAAGATGCAAAGCGATGTTGCAATTTAAAACATGACCATTACTGCTATTTGGGCTTTGAAATTGATGATTTAATGTTGAATTCTTTGGATTCAAACTTGGATATGAAGAGAATCCACAGCTGCTGCTTGAACTTTGATTAACAGATCTAGATGAATTTTCTGCACTAAAAGCAGTTTGAACTTTCGGACTAGCTTCAACATTTTGAACACTCCCTTTGAAGTACATCTTAACATCTTGTTGTGCACTTGGATTGTTCATCCTAGCGATTTTTTGCTGCTCAAGATCTTGTCCTTCAATCTTTTCGATGAACTGAGAAATTGTCAAACCATCATATTCTCCAGTATTTTTCAAAATCATCAAGTATGTTCCCCACTCTTTCTGAGGTAATGCATCAGCTAATTTGTCAACCCACTCCTCACGGTCTTTGTTGATATTTAACAATGACATTGATCTTACTAAGTGATAATATCTTTCAATCAATTTCTTTGTGTCTTCTCCCAGCAAACTTGAAAATAGATCAAATTCTTTCTTTAACAATGATTTTTTACTCTTGATCATCTTCTCACTTCCCTCAAACTTAATTCGAAGTGCTTCCCAAATTGAACATGAAGTCTTATCATGTTGAAGCAATACGAATATATCTTCTTTAATGGCTTGCTGGAGTAGACTAATCATCATCTTTTCTGCTTTGTACATGTCTCGTTCTTTATCTGTAAATTCATAAATTTTCTTTTCAATTCCCAAGTCTATACGTGGTAGTACATACTTTTTCTCAACACATTCCCAAGATCTCAAATGATTAGCTTGAACCCAGTTTTCAAACCTATCTTTCCAACCATAATACTCCTCAATTCCCATTAGTTTCGGGGGTTTTTGTAAAGTTCTAGTTTCATTTTCCAAGTTCATGTTCTGAGCAATGATAGCTGGAGTAGTCGGAGTTGTTGCAAATGCGTTATAGAATTCTTCTTCCATGATTTGGTAAACTTTTTCACAAAACAGACACTTTCAAACGAGATCACTTTTCAAACGAAATTATCCTCTTCAAATGAAATACCCTTTCAAACGGAATCACTTATTGAAGCGAAATTATCTGCAAACCAGTTTCAAACGGAATACCAACTCAAGCGAAATAACTGATTTCGTATGAAACTTTCAAGCGGAATTACAATTTGAAACGAAATCATTGATTTCGTTTGAAACTTTCAAACGAAATTACACTCTGAAGCGAAATAAGGCTATTTCAAGCGGAATTAACAGCAACGTTCAAGCGGAATTACTGATTTCGAGCGAAATTAGGTGCAATTTCAAACCAGATTAGGCTGATATCATCATTTCGGTCAAACTTTTGTCAAATTGATCAGGTTTGTTAGTGCATGGAATGTCTGTTGACTTCGTCTGCATTAAGTCTTGTGTCTAGATTGATTGAAAGAACACACAATAGGGTATTAATTAGGGTTTGTAGTGAATAATCTTGAAGATTTCGCTTGAAACATCTTCAAGCGAAATCAACATAGATGATTTCGCTTGAAACCATCTCAAGCGAAATCTTCAGCCTATATATAGGTTGTGTGTTCATTTGGTAGATAGAATCTGAAAGAGAGAGGTCATAGTGTGAAACACGAAGTGCTGCCGGATTTGTATCAGAAAACCTTGTACAAGCACTCAAATCAATCAGAAAAGAAAGATTAAAAGGATTAGAGCTGTTATGACTTTGTTTACATTGATTCCGCCTTTGTACACAAAGATGAACTGTCTTAACTGACGGTTTAAGGTCGTAGAACGGTCCAACAAGGTTTTTGCTCGATTTTAGGTCTAAATTTTTCAAGGCTTTGTTAAAACACAATTTCGCATATATTTTGAGAAAATTAGCCGATTTTAACCGTAAAAAGTTGTTCAATTTTGAAAAGAAGGTGTAGAAGTTAGAAAATCTGATGAAATCAATCTGAATAAGGTAGAACTCCTCCTCCTGAGCTCTGATACCACATGTAGGATCGGTTTGAGACCTAAAATGAGTCGTTCAGAGGCGTTCTACTCAATATGAAAGGCAGAAACAGACATATCGAGTTCGATTCAGCTAGATATTCACTTTAACTGTCTTTCTGATTAATTTGACAAAGTTTTACAGCAAGACGACACTTCGACAGCACTTCGGCTCTGGAATCACACATACACGAATTTCTCAAACGAAATCAGGACACTACTATTTATAGGCCAGCTAATTTCGCTTAAACATGACTCAAGCGGAATTAGTTCGTACGGAATTACGATTTCAAACCGAATTAACAAGCTAATTTCGTTTGAAATGACATTTTCATTTCAAGCGGAATCACATCTTGTAATTTCGTTTGAACATGCCTGTTAAACAATTTTTGACAGATTTCTCGAACAACGCGTCTTGATCTATCTAAATGACTACAAGACTCGATACAAGACGAAGTCGACAGACGCATGCACCAATTTAAGGAATGTGTTTAGTGACGGCATCAGATTCGTAATTGATGGAGAAAGGTCTGGTGGTAAGAAAAGCTGCTTCTAGGAGATTGTCAAGTGTTTTCGCTCGACGATTCCATGCTTGGGTGGTTGGTTTGGCCCTTGTTCCTGTAACTAGAATCCTAGCCCGGTATATCCCATTTTAATTTTACACCATTGTGAACCTTACGCCTTTTTTACTCTCTGGTCGAGGTTCTCGGCAATGAAAAATCTTCGTAAATTAAATCGCACGTGTATATGTTGATATTTAAGAGATATATGCAGTCAATAAAATCAAGGGCAATGGTGATATATATGCGGATTAGACACAAAAAAACACTCAACAAATGGCTTCAATTTAAGGAATGTGTTTAGTGACGGCATCAGATTCCTAATTGATAGAGAAAGGTCTGGTGGCAAGAAAAGCTGCTTCTAGGAGGTTGTCAAGTGTTTTCGCTCGATGATTCCATTCTTGGGTGGTTGGTTTGGCCCTTGTTCCTGTAACTCGAATCCTAGCCCGGTATATCCCATTTTAATTTTACACAATTGTGAACCTTACGCCTTTTTTACTCTCTGATCGAGATTCTCGGCATTGAAAAATCTACGTAAACTAAATCAAACGTGTATATGTTGACATTTAAGAGATATACAGTCAAGAAAATCAAGGGCAATGGTGATATATTTGTGGATTAGACACAAAAAAAACACTCAACAAATGGCTACAATTTAAGGAATGTGTTTAGTTACGGCATCAGATTCCTAATTGATGGAGAAAGGTCTGGTGGTAAGAAAAGCTGCTTCTAGGAGGTTGTCAACTGTTTTCGCTCGACGATTCCATTCTTGGGTGGTTGGTTTGGCCCTTGTTCCTGTAACTCGAATGCTAGTCCGGTATATCCCATTTTAATTTTACACCATTGTGAACCTTACGCCTTTTTTTACTCTCTGATCGAGGTTCTCGGCATTGAAAAATTTTCGTAAACTAAATCACACGTGTATATGTTGATATTTAAGAGATATACAGTCAAGAAAATCAAGGGCAATGGTGATATAAATGCGGATTAGACACAAAAAAAAACACTCAACAAATGGCTACAATTTAAGGAATGTGTTTAGTGACGGCATTAGATTCCTAATTGATGGAGAAAGGTCTGGTGGTAAGAAAAGCTTCTTCTAGGAGGTTGTCAAGTGTTTTCGCTCGACGATTCCATTCTTGGGTGGTTGGTTTGGCCCTTGTTCCTATAACTTGAATCCTAGCCCGGTATATACCATTTTAATTTTACACCACTGTGAACCTTACGCCTTTTTTACTCTCTGATAGAGGTTCTCGGCATTGAAAAATATTCGTAAACTAAATCACACGTGTATATTTTGATATTTAAGAGATATATAGTCAATCAAATCAAGGGCAATGGTGATATATATGCGGATAAGACACCAAAAAAAACACTCAACAAATGGCTACAATTTAAGGAATGTGTTTAGTGACGGCATCAGATTCCTAATTGATGGAGAAAGGTCTGGTGGTAAGAAAAGCTGCTTCTAGGAGGTTGTCAAGTGTTTTCGCTCGACGATTCCATTCTTGGGTGGTTGGTTTGGCCCATGTTTCTGTAACTCGAATCCTAGCCCGGTATATTCCATTTTAATTTTACACCATTGTGAACCTTACGCCTTTTTTACTCTCTGATCGAGGTTCTCGGCATTGAAAAATCTTCGTAAACTACATCAAACGTGTATATGTTGACATTTAAGAGATATACAGTCAAGAAAATCAAGGGCAATGGTGATATATTTGCGGATTAGACAAAAAAAAAAACACTCAACAAATGGCTACAATTTTAGGAATGTGTTTACTGACGACATCATATTCCTAATTGATGGGGAAAGGTCTGGTGGTAAGAAAAGATGCTTCTAGGAGCTTGTCAAGTGTTGTCGCTCGACGATTCCATTCTTGGGTGGTTGGTTTGGCCCATGTTTCTGTAACTCGAATCCTAGCCCGGTATATTCCATTTTAATTTTACACCATTGTGAACCTTACGCCTTTTTTACTCTCTGATCGAGGTTCTCGACATTGAAAAATCTTCGTAAACTAAATCACATGTGTATATGTTGATATTTAAGAGATATACAGTCAAGAAAATCAAGGGCAATGGTGATATCTATGCGGGTTAGACACAAAAAAAAACACTCAACAAATGGCTACAATTTAAGGAATGTGTTTAGTGACGGCATCAGATTCCTAATTGATGGAGAAAGGTCTGGTGGTAAGAAAAGCTGCTTCTAGGAGGTTGTCAAGTGTTTTCGCTCGATGATTCCATTCTTGGGTGGTTTGTTTGGCCCTTGTTCCTGTAACTCGAATCCTAGCCCTGTATATCCCATTTTAATTTTACACCATTGTGAACCCTACGCCTTTTTTACTCTCTGATAGAGGTTCTCAATATTGAAAAATCTCCGTAAACTAAATCACACGTGTATATGTTGATATTTAAGAGATATACAGTCAAGAAAATCAAGGGCAATGGTGATATATATGCGGATTAGACACCAAAAAAAACACACAACAAATGGCTACAATTTAAGGAATGTGTTTAGTGACGTCATCAGATTCCTAATTGATGAAGAAAGGTCAGGTGGTAAGAAAAGCTTCTTCTAGGAGGTTGTCAAGTGTTTTCGCTCGACGATTCCATTCTTGGGTGGTTGGTTTGGTCCTTGTTCCTGTAACTCGAATCCTAGCCCGGTATATCCCATTTTAATTTTACACCATTGTGAACCTTACGCCTTTTTTACTCTCTGATCGAGATTCTTGGCATTGAAAAATCTTCGTAAACTAAATCAACGTGTATATGTTGACATTTAAGAGATATATACAGTCAAGAAAATCAAGGGCAATGGTGATATTTATGCGGATTAGATGCCAAAAAAAAAACACTCAACAAATGGCTACAATTTAAGGAATGTGTTTAGTGACGGCATCAGATTCCTAATTGATGGAGAAAGGTCTAGTGGCAAGAAAAGCTGTTTCTAGGAGGTTGTCAAGTGTTTTCGCTCGACAATTGCATTCTTGGGTGGTTGGTTTGGCCCTTGTTCCTGTAACTCGAATCCTAGCCCGGTATATCCCATTTTAATTTTACACCATTGTGAACCTTATGCCTTTTTTACTCTCTGATAGAGGTTCTCGGCGTTGAAAAATCTTTGTAATCTAAATCACACGTGTATATGTTGATATTTAAGAGATATACAGTCAAGAAAATCAAGGGCAATGGTGATATATATGCGGATTAGACACAAAAAAAAAATCACTTAACAAATGCATACAATTTAACGAATGTGTTTAGTGACGGCATCAGATTCCTAATAGATAGAGAAAGGTCTGGTGGTAAAAAAAGCTGCTTCTAGGAGGTTGTCAAGTGTTTTCGCTCGATGATTCCATTCTTGGGTGGTTGGTTTGGCCCTTGTTCCTGTAACTAGAATCCTAGCCCGGTATATTCCATTTTAATTTTACACCATTGTTAACCTTACGCCTTTTTTACTCTCTGGTCGAGGTTCTCGGCAATGAAAAATCTTCGTAAACAAAATCGCACGTGTATATGTTGATATTTAAGAGATATATGCAGTCAAGAAAATCAAGGGCAATGGTGATATATATGCGGATTAGACACAAAAAAAAACACTCAACAAATGGCTTCAATTTAAGGAATGTGTTTAGTGACGGCATCAGATTCCTAATTGATAGAGAAAGGTCTGGTGGCAAGAAAAGCTGCTTCTAGGAGGTTGTCAAGTGTTTTCGCTCGACGATTCCATTCTTGGGTGGTTGGTTTGGCCCTTGTTCCTGTAACTCGAATCCTAGCCCGGTATATCCCATTTTAATTTTACACCATTGTGAACCTTACGCCTTTTTTACTCTCTGATCAAGGTTCTCGGCATTGAAAAATCTTCGTAAACTAAATCAAACGTGTATATGTTGACATTTAAGAGATATACAGTCAAGAAAATCAAGGGCAATGGTGATATATTTGTGGATTAGACACAAAAAAAAACACTCAACAAATGGCTACAATTTAATGAATGTGTTTAGTTACGGCATCAGATTCCTAATTGATGGAGATAGGTCTGGTGGTAAGAAAAGCTGCTTCTAGGAGGTTGTCAACTGTTTTCGCTCGACGATTCCATCCTTGGGTGGTTGGTTTGGCCCTTGTTACTATAACTCGAATCCTAGCCCGGTATATACCATTTTAATTTTACACCACTGTGAACCTTACGCCTTTTTAACTCTCTGATCGAGGTTCTCGGCATTCAAAAATCTTCGTAAACTAAATAACACGTGTATATGTTGATATTTAAGAGATATAGAGTCAAGAAAATCAAGGGCAATGGTGATATATATGCGGATTAGACACACAAAAAAATCACTCAACAAACGGCTACAATTTAATGAATGTGTTTAGTGACGGCATCAGATTCCTAATTGATGGAGAAAGGTCTGGTGGCAAGAAAAGCTGCTTCTATGAGGTTGTCAAGTGTTTTCGCCCGACGATTCCATTCTTGGGTGGTTGGTTTGGCCCTTGTTCCTGTAACTCGAATCCTAGTCCGGTATATCCCATTTTAATTTTACACCATTGTGAACCTTACGCCTTTTTTACTCTCTGATCGAGTATCTCGGCATTGAAAATTCTTCGTAAACTAAATCACACGTGTATATATTGACATTTAAGAGATATACAGTCAAGAAAATCAAGGGCAAAGGTGATATATATGCGGATTAGACACCAAAAAAAAACACTCAACAAATGGCTACAATTTAAGGAATGTGTTTAGTGACGGCATCAGATTCCTAATTGATGGAGAAAGGTCCGGTGGTAAGAAAAGCTGCTCCTAGGAGGTTGTCAAGTGTTTTCGCTCGACGATTCCATTCTTGGGTGGTTGGTTTGGCCCTTGTTCCTGTAACTCGAATCCTAGCCCGGTATATCCCATTTTAATTTTACACCATTATGAACCGTACGCCTTTTTTAATCTCTGATCGAGGATCTCGGCATTGAAAAATCTTCGTAAACTAAATCACACGTGTATATGTTGATATTTAAGAGATATACAGTCAACAAAATCAAGGGCAATGGTGATATTTATGCGGATTAGACGCCAAAAAAAAACACTCAACAAATGGCTACAATTTAAGGAATGTGTTTAGTGACGGCATCAGATTCCTAATTGATGGAGATAGGTCTGGTGGTAAGAAAAGCTGCTTCTAGGAGGTTGTCAAGTGTTTTCGCTCGACGATTCCATTCTTGGGTGGTTGGTTTGGCCCTTGTTCCTGTAACATTAATCCTAGCCCGGTATATCCCATTTTAATTTTACACCATTGTGAACCTTACGCCTTTTTTACTCTCTGATCGAGTATCTCGGCATTGAAAATTCTTCGTAAACTAAATCACACGTGTATATGTTGACATTTAAAAGATATACAGTCAAGAAAATCAAGGGCAAAGGTGATATATATGCGGATTAGACACCAAAAAAAACACTCAACAAATGGCTACAATTTAAGGAATATGTTTAGTGACGGAATCAGATTCCTAATTGATGGAGAAAGGTCTGGTGGTAAGAAAAGCTGCTTCTAGGAGGTTGTCAAGTGTTTTCGCTCAACGATTCCATTCTTGGGTGGTTGGTTTGGCACTTGTTCCTGTAACTCGAATCCTAGCCCGGTATATCCCATTTTAATTTTACACCATTCTGAACCGTACGCCTTTTTTAATCTTTGATCGAGGATCTCGGCATTGAAAAATCTTCGTAAACTAAATCACATGTGTATATGTTGATATTTAAGAGATATACAGTCAACAAAATCAAGGGCAATGGTGATATTTATGCGGATTAGACGCCAAAAAAAACACTCAACAAATGGCTACAATTTAAGGAATGTGTTTAGTGACGCCATCAGATTCCTAATTGATGGAGAAAGGTCTGGTGGTAAGAAAAGCTGCTTCTAGGAGGTTGTCAAGTGTATTCGCTCGACGATTCCATTCTTGGGTGGTTGGTTTGGCCCTTGTTCCTGTAACACGAATCCTAGCCCGGTATATCCCATTTTAATTTTACACCATTGTGAACCTTACGCCTTTTTTACTCTCTGATCGAGGTTCTCGGCATTGAAAAATATTCGTAAACTAAATAACACGTGTATATGTTGATATTTAAGAGATATACAGTCAAGAAAATCAAGGGAAATGGTGATATATATGCAGATTAGACACCAAAAAAAACCACTCAACAAATGCCTACAATTTAAGGAATGTGTTTAGTGACGGCATCAGATTCCTAATTGATGGAGAAAGGTGTGGTGGCAAGAAAAGCTGCTTCTAGGAGGTTGTCAAGTGTTTTTGGTCGACGATTCCATTCTTGGGTGGTTGGTTTGGCCCTTGTTCCTGTAACTCGAATCCTAGCCCGGTATATCCCATTTTAATTTTTCACCATTGTGAACGTTACGCCTTTTTTACTCTCTGATCGAGGATCTCGGCATTGAAAATTCTTCGTAAACTAAATCACACGTGTATATGTTGACATTTAAGAGATATACAGTCAAGAAAATCAAGGGCAATGGTGATATATATGCAGATTAGACACCAAAAAAAACCACTCAACAAATGCCTACAGTTTAAGGAATGTGTTTAGTGACGGCATCAGATTCCTAATTGATGGAGAAAGGTCTGGTGGCAAGAAAAGCTGCTTCTAGGAGGTTGTCAAGTGTTTTCGCTCGATGATTCCCTTCTTGGGTGGTTGGTTTGGCCCTTGTTCCTGTAACTTGAATCCTAACCCGGTATATTCCATTTTAGTTTTACACCATTGTGAACCTTACGCCTTTTTTTCTCTCAGATAGGGGTTCTCGACATTGAAAAATCTTCGTAAACAAAATCACACGTGTATATGTTGACATTTAAGAGATATACAGTCAAGAAAATCAAGGGAAATGGTGATATATATGCGGATTAGACACCAATAAATCACTGAAAAAAATGAGTACAATTTAAGGAATGTGTTTAGTGACGGCATCAGATTCCTAATTGATGGAGAAAGGTCTGGTGGTAAGAAAAGCTGCTTCTAGGAGGTTGTCAAGTGTTTTCGCTCGACGATTCCATTCTTGGGTGGTTGGTTTGGCCCTTGTTCCTGTAACACGAATCCTAGCCCGGTATATCCCATTTTAATTTTACACCATTGTGAACCTTACGCCTTTTTTACTCTCTGATCGACGTTCTCGGCATTGAAAAATCTTCGTAAACTAAATCACACGTGTATATGTTGATATTTAAGAGATATACAGTCAAGAAAATCAAGGGCAAAGGTGATATATATGCGGATTAGACACCAAAAAAAACACTCAACAAATGGCTACAATTTAAGGAATGTGTTTAGTGACGGCATCAGATTCCTAATTGATGGAGAAAGGTCTGGTGGTAGGAAAAGCTGCTTCTAGGAGGTTGTCAAGTGTTTTCGCTCAACGATTCCATTCTTGGGTGGTTGGTTTGGCACTTGTTCCTGTAACTCGAATCCTAGCCCGGTATATCCCATTTTAATTTTACACCATTCTGAACCGTACGCCTTTTTTAATCTC
This sequence comes from Helianthus tuberosus, assembly GCA_030545235.1. NCBI lineage: Eukaryota > Viridiplantae > Streptophyta > Magnoliopsida > Asterales > Asteraceae > Helianthus > Helianthus tuberosus. Next base: position 24,052 of record JARYGA010027555.1, read on the forward strand.
TGATCGAGGATCTCGGCATTGAAAAATCTTCGTAAACTAAATCACATGTGTATATGTTGATATTTAAGAGATATACAGTCAACAAAATCAAGGGCAATGGTGATATTTATGCGGATTAGACGCCAAAAAAACACTCAACAAATGGCTACAATTTAAGGAATGTGTTTAGTGACGCCATCAGATTCCTAATTGATGAAGAAAGGTCTGGTGGTAAGAAAAGCTGCTTCTAGGAGGTTGTCAAGTGTATTCGCTCGACGATTCCATTCTTGGGTGGTTGGTTTGGCCCATGTTCCTGTAACACGAATCCTAGCCCGGTATATCCCATTTTAATTTTACACCATTGTGAACCTTACGCCTTTTTTACTCTCTGATCGAGGTTCTCGACATTGAAAAATATTCGTAAACTAAATAACACGTGTATATGTTGATATTTAAGAGATATCCAGTCAAGAAAATCAAGGGAAATGGTGATATATATGCGGATTAGACACAAAAAAAAAATCACTCAACAAACGGCTACAATTTAAGGAATGTGTTTAGTGACGGCATCAGATTCCTAATTGATGGAGAAAGGTGTGGTGGCAAGAAAAGCTGCTTCTAGGAGGTTGTCAAGTGTTTTTGCTCGACGATTCCATTCTTGGGTGGTTGGTTTGGCCCTTGTTCCTGTAACTCGAATCCTAGCCCGGTATATCCCATTTTAATTTTACACCATTGTGAACGTTACGCCTTTTTTACTCTCTGATCGAGGATCTCGGCATTGAAAATTCTTCGTAAACTAAATCACACGTGTATATGTTGACATTTAAGAGATATACAGTCAAGAAAATCAAGGGCAATGGTGATATATATGCAGATTAGACACCAAAAAAAACCACTCAACAAATGCCTACAGTTTAAGGAATGTGTTTAGTGACGGCATCAGATTCCTAATTGATGGAGAAAGGTCTGGTGGCAAGAAAAGCTGCTTCTAGGAGGTTGTCAAGTGTTTTCGCTCGATGATTCCCTTCTTGGGTGGTTGGTTTGGCCCTTGTTCCTGTAACTTGAATCCTAACCCGGTATATTCCATTTTAGTTTTACACCATTGTGAACCTTACGCCTTTTTTTCTCTCAGATAGGGGTTCTCGACATTGAAAAATCTTCGTAAACAAAATCACACGTGTATATGTTGACATTTAAGAGATATACAGTCAAGAAAATCAAGGGAAATGGTGATATATATGCGGATTAGACACCAATAAATCACTGAAAAAATGAGTACAATTTAAGGAATGTGTTTAGTGACGGCATCAGATTCCTAATTGATGGAGAAAGGTCTGGTGGTAAGAAAAGCTGCTTCTAGGAGGTTGGTTTGGCCCTTGTTCCTGTAACACGAATCCTAGCCCGGTATATCCCATTTTAATTTTACACCATTGTGAACCTTACGCCTTTTTTACTCTCTGATCGACGTTCTCGGCATTGAAAAATCTTCGTAAACTAAATCACACGTGTATATGTTGATATTTAAGAGATATACAGTCAAGAAAATCAAGGCAACGGTGATATATATGCGGATTAGACACCAAAAAAAATCACACAACAAATGGCTACAATTTAAAGAATGTGTTTAGTGATGGCATCACATTCCTAATTGACGGAGAAAGGTCTGGTGGCAAGAAAAGCTGCTTCTAGGAGGTTGTCAAGTGTTTTTGCACGATTCCATTCTTGGGTAGTTGGTTTGGCCCTTGTTCCTGTAACTCGAATCTTAGCACGGTATATCCCATTTTAATTTTACACCATTGTGAACCTTACGCCTTTTTTACTCTCTAATTGAGGTTCTCGGCATTGAAAAATCTACCTAAACTAAATCACCCGTGTATATGTTGAAATTTAAGAGGTATACAGTCAAGAAAAACACGGGAAATGGTGATATATATGCGGATTAGACACAAAAAAAAAACACTCAACAAATGGCTACAATTTAAGGAATGTGTTTAGTGACGGCATCAGATTTCTAATTGATAGAGAAAGGTCTTGTGGCAAGAAAAGCTGTTTCTAGGAGGTTGTCAAGTGTTTTCGATCGACGATTCCATTCTTGGATGGTTGGTTTGGCCCTTGTTCCTGTAACTCGAATCCTAGCCTGGTATATCCCTTTTTAATCTTACACCATTGTGAACCTTACGCCTTTTTTACTCTCTGATCGAGGTTCTCGACATTGAAAAATCTTTGTAAACTATATCACACGTGTATATGTTGATATTTAAGAGATATACAGTCAAGAAAATCAAGGGCAATGGTGATATATAAGCGGATTAGACACAAAAAAAAAACACTCAACAAATCGCTACAATTTAAGGAATGTGTTTTGGGGCGGCCTCAGATTCCTTATTGATGGAGAAAGGTCCGGTGGTAAGAAAAGCTGCTTCTAGGAGGTTGTCACGTGTTTTCGCTCGACGATTCCATTCTTGGGTGGTTGGTTTGGCCCTTGTTCCTGTAACTCGAATCCTAGCCCGGTATATCCCATTTTAAATTTACACCATTGAGAACATTACGCCTTTTTTACTCTCTGATAGAGGTTCTCGGCATTGAAAAATCTTCGTAAACTAAATCACACGTGTATATGTTGATATTTAAGAGATATACAGTCAAGAAAATCAAGGGCAATGGTGATATATATGCGGATTAGACACAAAAAAAAACACTCAACAAATAGCTAAAATTTAAGGAATGTGTTTAGTGATGGCATCAGATTCCTAATTGATGGAGAACGGTCTGGTGGTAAGAAAAGCTGCTCCTAGGAGGTTGTCAAGTGTTTTCGCTCGACGATTACATTCTTGGGTGGTTGGTTTGGCCCTTGTTCCTGTAACTCGAATCCTAGCCCGGTATATCCCATTTTAATTTTACACCATTGAGAACCTTACGCCTTTTTTACTCTATGATCGAGGTTATCGGCATTGAAAAATCTTCGTAAACTAAATCACACGTGTATATGTTGATATTTAAGAGATATACAGTCAAGAAAATCAAGAGCAACGGTGATATATATGCGGATTAGACACCCAAAAAAATCACTCAACAAATGGCTACAATTTAAGGAATGTGTTTAGTGATGGCATCACATTCCTAATTGATGGAGAAAGGTCTGGTGGCAAGAAAAGCTGCTTCTAGGAGGTTGTCAAGTGTTTTTGCTCAACGATTCCATTCTTGGGTGGTTGGTTTGGCCCTTGTTCCTGTAACTCGAATCCTAGCCCGGTATTTCCCATTTTAATTTTACACCATTGTTAACCTTACGCCTTTTTTACTCTCTGATCGAGGTTCTCGGCATTGAAAAATCTTCCTAAACTAAATCACACGTGTATATGTTGAAATTTAAGAGGTATACAGTCAAGAAAAACACGGGAAATGGTGATATATATGCGGATTAGACACAAAAAAAAACACTCAACAAATGGCTACAATTTAAGGAATGTGTTTAGTGACGGCATCAGATTCCTACTTGATGGAGAAAGGTCTGGTGGTAAGAAAAGCTGCTCCTAGGAGGTTGTCAAGTGTTTTCGCTCGACGATTACATTCTTGGGTGGTTGGTTTGGCCCTTGTTCCTGTAACTCGATTCCTAGCCCGGTATATCCGTTCTTAATCTTACACCATTGTGAACCTTACGCCTATTTTACTCTCTGCTTGAGGTTCTCGGCATTGAAAAATATTTGTAAACTAAATCACACGTGTACATGTTGATATTTAAGAGATATACAGTTAAGAAAATTAAGGGCAATGGCGAAATATAAGCGGATTAGAAACCAAAAAAAAAACACTCAACAAATGGCTACAATTTAAGGAATGTGTTTAGGGGCGGCCTCAGATTCCTTATTGATGGAGAAAGGTCTGGTGGTAAGAAAAGCTGCTTCTAGGAGGTTGTCAAGTGTTTTCGCTCGAGGATTCCATTCTTGGGTGGTTGGTTTGGCCCTTGTTCCTGTAACTCGAATCCTAGCCCGGTATATCCCATTTTAAATTTACACCATTGTGAACCTTACGCCTTTTTTACTCTCTGATAGAAGTTCTCGGCATTGAAAAATCTTCGTAAACTAAATCACACATGTATATGTTGATATTTAAGAGATACACAGTCAAGAAAATCAAGGGAAATGAGGATATATATGCGGATTAGACACCAAAAAAAACACACAACAAATGGCTAAAATTTAAGGAATGTGTTTAGTGACGGCATCAGATTCCCAATTGATGGAGAAAGGTCTGGTGGTAAGAAAAGCTGCTCCTAGCAGGTTGTCAAGTGTTTTCGCTCGAGGATTCCATTCTTGGGTGGTTGGTTTGGCCCTTGTTCCTGTAACGCGAATCCTAGCCCGGTATATCCCATTTTAATTTTACACCATTGTGAACCTTACGCCTTTTTTACTCTCTGATAGAGGTCCTCGGCATTGAAAAATCTTCGTAAACTAAATCACACGTGTATTTGTTGACATTTAAGAGATATACAATCAAGAAAATCAAGGGCAATGGTGATATATATGCGGATTAGACACCAAAAAAACACTCAACAAATGGCTACAATTTAAGGAATGTGTTTAGTGACGGCATCCGATTCCTAATTGATGGAGAAAGGTCTGGTGGCAAGAAAAGCTGCTTCTAGGAGGTTGTCAAGTGTTTTCGCTCGACGATTCCATTCTAGGGTGGTTGGTTTGGCCCTTGTTCCTGTAACTCGAATCCTAGCCCGGTATATTCCCTTTTAATCTTACACCATTGTGAACCTTACGCCTTTTTTACTCTCTGATAGAAGTTCTCGGCATTGAAAAATCTTCGTAAACTAAATCACACATGTATATGTTGATATTTAAGAGATACACAGTCAAGAAAATCAAGGGAAATGAGGATATATATGCGGATTAGACACCAAAAAAAACACACAACAAATGGCTAAAATTTAAGGAATGTGTTTAGTGACGGCATCAGATTCCCAATTGATGGAGAAAGGTCTGGTGGTAAGAAAAGCTGCTCCTAGGAGGTTGTCAAGTGTTTTCGCTCGAGGATTCCATTCTTGGGTGGTTGGTTTGGCCCTTGTTCCTGTAACGCGAATCCTAGCCCGGTATATCCCATTTTAATTTTACACCATTGTGAACCTTACGCCTTTTTTACTCTCTGATAGATGTCCTCGGCATTGAAAAATCTTCGTAAACTAAATCACACGTGTATATGTTGACATTTAAGAGATATACAGTCAATAAAATCAAGGGCAATGGTGATATATATGCGGATTAGACTACAAAAAAAAAAACACTCATGAAATGGCTACAATTTAAGGAATGTGTTTAGTGACGGCATCCGATTCCTAATTGATGGAGAAAGGTCTGGTGGCAAGAAAAGCTGCTTCTAGGAGGTTGTCAAGTGTTTTCGCTCGACGATTCCATTCTAGGGTGGTTGGTTTGGCCCTTGTTCCTGTAACTCGAATCATAGCCCGGTATATCCCCTTTTAATCTTACACCATTGTGAACCTTACGCCTTTTTTACTCTCTGATCGAGGTTCCCGACATTAAAAAATCTTCGTAAACTAAATCACACGTGTATATGTTGACATTTAAGAGATATACAATCAAGAAAATCAAGGGAAATGGTGATATATATGCGGAATAGACACCAAAAAAAACACTCAACAAATTGCTAGAATTTAAGGAATGTGTTTAGTGACGGCATCAGATTCCTAATTGATGGAGAAAGGTCTGGTGGCAAGAAAAACTGCTTCTAGGAGGTTGTCAAGTGTTTTCGCTCGACGATTCCATTCTTGGGTGGTTGGTTTGGCCCTTGTTCCTGTAACTCTAATCCTAGCCCGGTATATCCCATTTTAATTTTACACCATTGTGAACCTTACCCCTTTTTTACTCTCTGATCGAGGTTCTCGGCATTGAAAAATCTTCGTAAACTAAATCACACATGTATATGTTGATATTTAAGAGATATACAGTCAAGAAAATCAAGGGCAACGGTGGCCACAATTTAAGGAAATCAAGAAAATCAAGGTATATATGCGGATTAGACACCAAAAAAACCACTCAACAAATGGCCACAATTTAAGGAATGTGTTTAGTGATGGCATCACATTCCTAATTGATGGAGAAAGGTCTGGTGGCAAGAAAAGCTGCTTCTTGGAGGTTGTCAAGTGTTTTTGCTCGACGATTCCATTCTTGGGTGGTTGGTTTGGCCCTTGTTCCTGTAACTCGAATCCTAGCCCGGTATATCGCATTTTAATTTTACACCATTGTGAACCTTACGCCTTTTTTACTCTCTGATCGAGGTTCTCGGAATTGAAAAATCTTCCTAAACTAAATCACACCTGTATATGTCGAAATTTAAGAGATATACAATCAAGAAAAACACGGGAAATGGTGATATATATGCCGATTAGACACCAAAAAAAACACTCAACAAATGGCTACAATTTAAGGAATGTGTTTAGTGATGGCATCAGATTCCTAATTGATGGAGAAAGGTCTGGTGGTAAGAAAAGCTGCTCCTAGGAGGTTGTCAAGTGTTTTCGCTCGACGATTCCATTCTTGGGTGGTTGGTTTGGCCCTTGTTCCTGTAACTCGAATCCTATCCCGATATATCCCATTTTAATTTTACACCATTGTGAACCTTACGCCTTTTTTACTCTCTGATAGAGGTTCTCGGCATTGAAAAATCTTCGTAAACTAAATCACACGTGTATTTGTTGACATTTAATAGATATACAATCAAAAAAATCAAGGGCAATGGTGATATATATGCGGATTAGACACCAAAAAAACACTCAACTAATGGCTACAATTTAAGGAATGTGTTTAGTGACGGCATCAGATTCGTAATTGAAGGAGAAAGGTCTGGTGGCTAGAAAAGCTGCTTCTTGGAGGTTATCAAGTGTTTTCGCTCGACGATTCCATTCTTGTGTGGTTGGTTTGGCCCTTATTCCTGTAACTCGAATCCTAGCCCGGTATATCCCATTTTAATTTTACACCATTGTGAACCTTACGCCTTTTTTACTCTCTGATCGAGGTTCTCGGCATTGAAAAATCTTCGTAAACTAAATCACACGTGTATATGTTGACATTTAAGAGATATACAGTCAAGAAAATCAAGGGCAATGGTGATATATATGCGGATTAGACACCAAAAAAACACTCAACAAATGGCTACAATTTAAGGAATGTGTTTATTGACGGCATCCGATTCCTAATTGATGGAGAAAGGTCTGGTGGCAAGAAAAGCTGCTTCTAGGAGGTTGTCAAGTGTTTTCGCTCGTCGATTCCATTCTTGGGTGGTTGGTTTGGCCGTTGTTCCTGTAACTCGATTCCTAGCCCGGTATATCCCCTCTTAATCTTACACCATTGTGAACCTTACGCCTTTTTTACTCTCTGATCGAGGTTCTCGGCATTGAAAAATCTTCGTAAACTAAATTACACGTGTATATGTTGATATTTAAGACATATACAGTCAAGAAAATCAAGGGCAATGGTGATATATTTGTGGATTAGACACCAAAAAAAAACACTCAACAAATGGCTACAATTTAAGGAATGTGTTTAGTGACGGCATCAGATTCCTAATTGAAGGAGAAAGGTCTGGTGGCAAGAAAAGCTGCTTCTTGGAGGTTGTCAAGTGTTTTCGCTCGACGATTCCATTCTTGTGTGGTTGGTTTGGCCCTTGTTCCTGTAACTCAAATCCTACCCTGGTATATCCCATTTTAATTTTACACCATTGTGAACCTTACGCCTTTTTTACTCTCTGATAGAGGTTCTCGGCATTGAAAAATCTTCGTAAACTAAATCACACGTGTATTTGTTGACATTTAAGAGATATACAATCAAGAAAATCAAGGGCAATGGTGATATATATGCGGATTAGACACCAAAAAAAACACTCAACAAATGGCTACAATTTAAGGAATGTGTTTAGTGACGGCATCAGATTCCTAATTGATGGAGAAAGGTCTAGTGGCAAGAAAAGCTGCTTCTTGGAGGTTGTCAAGTGTTTTCGCTCGACGATTCCATTCTTGGGTGGTTGGTTTGGCCCTTGTTCCTGTAACTCAAATCCTAGCCTGGTATATCCCATTTTAATTTTACACCATTGTGAACCTTACGCCTTTTTTACTCTCTGATCGAGGTTCTCGACATTGAAAAATCTTCGTAAACTAAACCACACGTGTATATGTCGAAATTTAAGAGATATACAGTCAAGAAAAACACGGGAAATGGTGATATATATGCCGATTAGACACCAAAAAAAACACTCAACAAATGGCTACAATTTAAGGAATGTGTTTAGTGACGGCATCAGATTCCTAATTGATGGAGAAAGGTCTGGTGGTAAGAAAAGCTGCTCCTAGGAGGGTGTCAAGTGTTTTCGATCGACGATTCCATTCTTGGGTGGTTGGTTTGGCCCTTGTTCCTGTAACTCGAATCCTAGCCTGGTATATCCCATTTTAATTTTACACCATTGTGAACCTTACGCCTTTTTTACTCTCTGTTAGAGGTTCTCGGCATTGAAAAATCTTCGTAAACTAAATCACACGTGTATTTGTTGACATTTAATAGATATACAATCAAGAAAATCAAGGGCAATGGTGATATATATGCGGATTAGACACCAAAAAAACACTCAACTAATGGCTACAATTTAAGGAATGTGTTTAGTGACGGCATCAGATTCCTAATTGAAGGAGAAAGGTCTGGTGGCAAGAAACGCTGCTTCTTGGAGGTTGTCAAGTGTTTTCGCTCGACGATTCCATTCTTGTGTGGTTGGTTTGGCCCTTATTCCTGTAACTCGAATCCTAGCCCGGTATATCCCATTTTAATTTTACACCATTGTGAACCTTACGCCTTTTTTACTCTCTGATCGAGGTTCTCGGCATTGAAAAATCTTCGTAAACTAAATCACATGTGTATATGTTGACATTTAAGAGATATACAGTCAAGAAAATCAAGGGCTATGGTGATATATATGCGGATTAGACACCAAAAAAAACACTCAACAAATGGCTACAATTTAATGAATGTGTTTATTGACGGCATCCGATTCCTAATTGATGGAGAAAGGTCTGGTGGCAAGAAAAGCTGCTTCTTGGAGGTTGTCAAGTGTTTTCGCTCGATGATTCCATTCTTGGGTGGTTGGTTTGGCCCTTGTTCCTGTAACTCAAATCCTAGCCTGGTATATCCCATTTTAATTTTACACCATTGTGAACCTTACGCCTTTTTTACTCTCTGATAGAGGTTCTCGGCATTGAAAAATCTTCGTAAACTAAATCACACGTGTATTTGTTGACATTTAAGAGATATACAATCAAGAAAATCAAGGGCAATGGTGATATATATGCGGATTAGACACAAAAAAAAACACTCAACAAATGGCTACAATTTAAGGAATGTGTTTAGTGACGGCATCAGATTCCTAATTGATGGAGAAAGGTCTAGTGGCAAGAAAAGCTGCTTCTTGGAGGTTGTCAAGTGTTTTCGCTCGACGATTCCATTCTTGGGTGGTTGGTTTGGCCCTTGTTCCTGTAACTCAAATCCTAGCCTGGTATATCCCATTTTAATTTTACACCATTGTGAACCTTACGCCTTTTTTACTCTCTGATCGAGGTTCTCGACATTGAAAAATCTTCGTAAACTAAACCACACGTGTATATGTCGAAATTTAAGAGATATACAGTCAAGAAAAACACGGGAAATGGTGATATATATGCCGATTAGACACCAAAAAAAACACTCAACAAATGGCTACAATTTAAGGAATGTGTTTAGTGACGGCATCAGATTCCTAATTGATGGAGAAAGGTCTGGTGGTAAGAAAAGCTGCTCCTAGGAGGTTGTCAAGTGTTTTCGCTCGACGATTCCATTCTTGGGTGGTTGGTTTGGCCCTTGTTCCTGTAACTCGAATCCTACCCTGGTATATCCCATTTTAATTTTACACCATTGTGAACCTTACGCCTTTTTTACTCTCTGTTAGAGGTTCTCGGCATTGAAAAATCTTCGTAAACTAAATCACACGTGTATTTGTTGACATTTAATAGATATACAATCAAGAAAATCAAGGGAAATGGTAATATATATGCGGATTAGACACCAAAAAAACACTCAACTAATGGCTACAATTTAAGGAATGTGTTTAGTGACGGCATCAGATTCCTAATTGAAGGAGAAAGGTCTGGTGGCAAGAAAAGCTGCTTCTTGGAGGTTGTCAAGTGTTTTCGCTCGACGATTCCATTCTTGTGTGGTTGGTTTGGCCCTTATTCCTGTAACTTGAATCCTAGCCCGGTATATCCCATTTTAATTTTACACCATTGTGAACCTTACGCCTTTTTTACTCTCTGATCGAGGTTCTCGGCATTGAAAAATCTTCGTCAACTAAGTCACATGTGTATATGTTGACATTTAAGAGATATACAGTCAAGAAAATCAAGGGCAATGGTGATATATATGCGGATTAGACACCAAAAAAAAAAACACTCAACAAATGGCTACAATTTAATGAATGTGTTTATTGACGGCATCCGATTCCTAATTGATGGAGAAAGGTCCGGTGGCAAGAAAAGCTGCTTCTAGGAGGTTGTCAAGTGTTTTCGCTCATCGATTCCATTCTTGGGTGGTTGGTTTGGCCGTTGTTCCTGTAACTCGATTCCTAGCCCGGTATATCCCCTCTTAATCTTACACCATTGTGAACCTTACGCCTTTTTTACTCTCTGATCGAGGTTCTCGGCATTGAAAAATCTTCGTAAACTAAATTACACGTGTATATGTTGACATTTAAGAGATATACAATCAAGAAAATCATGGGCAATGGTGATATATATGCGGAATAGACACAAAAAAAAACACTCAACAAATGGCTACAATTTAAGGAATGTGTTTAGTAACGGCATTAGATTCCTAATTGATGGAGAAAGGTCTGGTGGTAAGAAAAGCTGCTCCAAGGAGGTTGTCAAGTGTTTTCACTCAACGATTCCATTCTTGGGTGGTTGGTTTAGCCCTTGTTCCTGTAACTCGAATCCTAGCCCGGTATATCCCATTTTAATTTTACACCATTGTGAACCTTACGCCTTTTTTACTCTCTGATAGAGGTTCTCGGCATTGAAAAATCTTCGTAAACTAAATCACACGTGTATTTGTTGACATTTAAGAGATATACAATAAAGAAAATCAAGGGCAATGGAGATATATATGCGGATTAGACACCAACAAAACACTCAACAAATGGCTACAATTTAAGGAATGTGTTTAGTGACGGCATCAGATTCCTATTTGATGGAGAAAGGTCTGGTGGCAAGAAAAGCTGCTTCTTGGAGGTTGTCAAGTGTTTTCGCTCGACGATTCCATTCTTGGGTGGTTGGTTTGGCCCTTATTACTGTAACTCAAATCCTAGCCTGGTATATCCCATTTTAATTTTACACCATTGTGAACCTTACGCCTGTTTTACTCTCTGATCGAGGTTCTCGACATTGAAAAATCTTCGTAAACTAAATCACACGTGTATATGTTGACATTTAAGAGATATACATTCATGAAAATCAAGGGCAATGGTGATATATATTCGGATTAGACACCAAAAAAAACACTCAACAAATGGCTACAATTTAAGGAATGTGTTTAGTGACGGCATCCGATTCCTAATTGATGGAGAAAGGTCTGGTGGCAAGAAAAGCTGCTTCTAGGAGGTTGTCAAGTGTTTTCGCTCGATGATTCCATTCTTGGGTGGTTGGTTTGGCCCTTGTTCCTGTAACTCGAATCCTAGCCCGGTATATCCCCTTTTAATCTTACACCATTGTGAACCTTACGCCTTTTTTACTCTCTGATCGAGGTTCTCGGCATTGAAAAATATTCGTAAACTAAATCACACGTGTATATGTTGACATTTAAGAGATATACAGTCAAGAAAATCAAGGGCAATGGTGATATATATGCGGAATAGACACCAAAAAAACACTCAACAAATGGCTACAATTTTAGGAATGTGTTTAGTGACGGCATCAGATTCCTAATTGATGGAGAAAGGTCTGGTGGCAAGAAAAGCTGCTTCTAGGAGGTTGTCAAGTGTTTTCGCTCGACGATTCCCTTCTTGGGTGGTTGGTTTGGCCCTTGTTCCTGTAACTCGAATCCTATCCCGGTATATCCCATTTTAATTTTACACCATTGTGAACCTTACGTCTTTTTTACTCTCTGATAGAGGTTATCGGCATTGAAAAAACTTCGTAAACTAAATCACACGTGTATATGTTGATATTTAAGAGATATACAGTCAAGAAAATCAAGGGCAATGGCGATATATATGCGGATTAGACACAAAAAAAAAACACTCAACAAATGGCTAAAATTTAAGGAATGTGTTTAGTGATGGCATCAGATTCCTAATAGATGGAGAAAGGTCTGGTGGTAAGAAAAGCTGCTTCTAGGAGGTTGTCAAGTGTTTTCGCTCGACGATTCCATTCTTGGGTGGTTGGTTTGGCCCTTATTCCTGTAACTCGAATCCTAGCCCGGTATATCCCATTTTAATGTTACACCATTGTGAACCTCGATCAGAGAGTAAAAAAGGGGTAAGGTTCACAATGGTGTAAGATTAAAATGGGATATACCGGGCTAGGATTCGAGTTACACGAACAAGGGCCAAACCAACCACCCAAGAATGGAATCATCGAGCGAAAACACTTCACAACCTCCTAGAAGCAGCTTTTCTTGCCACCAGACCTTTCTCCATCAATTAGAAATCTGATGCCGTCACTAAACACATTCCTTAAATTGTAGCCATTTGTTGAGTGTTTTTTTTTTGTCTAATCCGCATATATATATATATCACCATTACTCTTGATTTTCTTGACTGTATATCTCTTAAATATCAACATATACACGTGTGATTAAGTTTACGAAGATTTTTCAATGCCGAGAACCTCGATCAGAGAGTAAAAAAGGCGAAAGGTTCACAATGGTGTAAAATTAAAATGGGATATACCGGGCTAGGATTCGAGTTACAGGAACAAGGGCCAAACCAACCACCCAAGAATGGAATCGTCGAGCTAAAACACTTGACAACCTCCTAGAAGCAGCTTTTCTTACCACCAGACCTTTCTCCATCAATTAGGAATCTGATGCCGTCACTAAACACATTCCTTAAATTGTATCCATTTGTTGAGTGCTTTTTTTTGGTGTCTAATCCGCATATATATTACCATTGCCCTTGATTTTCTTGGCTGTATATCTTTTAAATATAAACATATACACGTGTGATTTAGTTTACGAAGATTTTTCAATGCCGAGAACCTCGATCAGAGAGTAAAAAAGGCGTAAGATTCACAATGGTGTAAGATTGAAATGGGATATACCGGGCTAGGATTCGAGTTACCGGAACAAGCGCCAAACCAACCACCCAAGAATGGTATCGTCGAGCGAAAACACTTGACAAACTCCTAGAAGCAGCTTTTCTTACCACCAGACCTTTCTTCATCAATTAGGAATCTGATGCCGTCACTAAACACATTCCTTAAATTGTAGCCATTTGTTGAGTGTTTTTTTTTGTGTCTAATCCGCATATATATCACCATTTCCCTTGATTTTCTTGACTGTATATCTCTTTAATATCAACATATACACATGTGATTTAGTTTACGAAGATTTTTCAATGCCGAGATCCTCGATCAGAGAGTAAAAAAGGCGTAATGTTCACAATGGTGTAAAATTAAAATGGGATATACCGGGCTAGGATTCGAGTTACCGGAACAAGGGCCAAACCAACCACCCAAGAATGGTATCGTCGAGCGAAAACACTTGACAACCTCCTAGAAGCAGCTTTTCTTACCACCAGACCTTTTTCCATCAATTAGGAATCTGATGCCGTCACTAAACACATTCCTTAAATTGTAGCCATTTGTTGAATGTTTTTTTTTTGTGTCTAATCCGCATATATATATCACCATTACCCTTGATTTTCTTTGTTGGAACTTTTTAGATCTTTCATACTTGTACTGGATTAGTTTTATAGTTTTTTGTATCTAATTTAATAGTATAGGGGCTTATTTTGTAATTTCATGAAACTAGAAATCCTGACTTGGTGTAGTTAAGATTCCAGCATAATTATAATTATGCTGGCTACTCAGGAACTCTATATAGCCCAAGCATTGTAACCTAGCCAAGCTTTTGGCTCTTTGGTTAATGAAGTGTTGTTTACATTAAATCTCTTGATATTGGGCTCAAATCTGTATTCCAAGGTGCTTTATTGATTTATATACTTGTTTGGATTCAATACAACAGTTGTTGTATTCATCAATCCATTAGCTTCATCTTCATTCTTGATTATTCTTAACTTTTTCATAGTTCAAACACTTAATCAATAGGTGTTTTGGACTAAAACAACCAACCACTATGATCCGGATTATTATTGGGATGTACAATTTGGTATCAGAGCCTTAGTGCTCTTGGTTGTTGTGCTCTTGTTGAGATTTTTCAAAGTTTTGAAGGTTTTTCAAAGTTTCAAGGTTTTCAAATTTTTGGACTTAAAATGGATTGATTTGGTGTGTTTAATCGATAGGTTGTTGTTAATATATGATTAGGGAGTCATTTTGGATATTTTGATGCATCAAAACATGGTTTTTGAGCTGTTTTTTGAGTGATTAGAGGGTTTTAGTTCGTGTTAAACCCTCTGTCCAGCGAAATTAACTTGAATACAGCGAACAATTTTTGAAGACAGCGAAATTGATTTTTAATATAGCGACGATACTTTTGAATATAGCAAATATAGCGAACAATTTTTGAAGAACATCGCATAATCATAAATTTCACCGACAAAAACTCGAGCGAAATTATTGATTGCCGGCGAAATAGTGTCAAATGACCCTTTAGCGAATTTATCGAAGGCGACTTCGAGAACTGTGATATAGATCCACAGCGTTCTTATCACGGTATACGGCAAAATTAGTCAACCTAACGTGTGTGTTTGTTGTATCAGCGAAATTAGCTTCTTCGCTCGTGCAGGATATCTCCGTGTACCGGCGAAGACAGGAGATCAGGCAGGTCATCGGCGGATTTATCTCATTTTCCGGTGAAATTGTGCTTCCGCAGTATTACCAGCGAAATTAACCTCTGATCAGCTTTCCTTTGTCAAAAACAAGCCAAGATGTCGTTAAATCAGCTAAGTCCAATCGCTCAAGCTGAACTTGAGACCGGAACCACTACTAGGCCACCAAAGTTGAAAGGAGCTGAAGATTTTAGTACATGGAAGACTCGCATCCAGTCGTTCTTCGAATACACGGACTACAATCTGTGGCTCTCCGTCACCGCTGGACCCCACATTCCAACGGTGGTTCAAAATAATGCGGTAGTTGCTAACAATGACCCCACAACCTTCACTGACGAAGACAAGGCCCTAATCCAACGCGATCGCCGTGCACATGCCGCTTTAACCATGGCTCTGTCAACTGATGACTGCAACATGGTTGAAGAACACCGAACTGCAAATGCACTCTGGAATGCATTGATTGAGTATTATGAGGGAAATGAAGAGCTAATTGAAAGTAAGAGAGACATGGTGCAAAAGAATACGACATGTTTTGTGGAGTTCGTGGAGAAAGTCTTTCCGATCATATCAGTCGCTTTCTGAATATGATGACCAAAATGAAGAAGGCAGGAAATCCTGTAACAAACCCTGCTGCTATAAAGAAGCCAATGGACTCACTCCCTAAGGAATGGAGCTTGCAATGCATGATGATTAAGAAGGATTTCCTCAATAATCCAAATCCTGTCACTCTGTCATACTTAATCAACACTCTAAGAGCTTTTGAAATGGATGTCAACAAACGAGAAATGAACACTGCTGGCTACACTCCAAAGACCAATCAAACTTCTGCTGGAATGAAGAATGTAGCATTCCTTGCTTCAGGTGGCATCAGTCAACAAGCTTCTGACATGATCTATGCTAACGCTTCCGCAAGCGCATCAAAAGCTCCACAACCTAGTGAGAAGACTGTCACGGTTGGTGATACACAAGCGTTGAAAGTGTCTATTGAAAACGTGGCACTTTTCAACATGTTTCTGAGTAGTTATGAAGCTTTAATGTCAGGAGAGCTCAAGAAGGAAATGTTCACTGCTGAAGACATGTATCAGGTTGATCCAGATGACATGGAGGAAATGGATCTAAAATGGCAGATGGCCATGATCACCTAAGGTTGAAGAAATTTCAAGACAAGACTGGGAAACGTTTGGGTCTTGGAAAGGCTGGCTTTAACAAATCCAAACTGAGATGTTACAACTGCAAGAATCTGGGCCACTTCAAGCGTTACTGCCCCTTGTTGAAAGAAGGAAACATTGAAGCTACTTCTGCTGTAAAACAAATCACTATCGAAGAAAACAAAAACAATGCGTCTCCTAACACACCAAAAGCCTTAGTTGTTGAAGATTATGATCGGAGTGAAGAAATTGCTGAAGCCAAGGAACAAGTCAACAAAGCTCTTATGGCAAAGATCTCGAGCGGGTCCGCATCAAAGCAGTTTGAGAAACAAACAGCTGGAATTCCAAAAGGTGACAACACTGCTGACAAGGGTCTGAAAAGCATTCTCACCTCCCCGGAGCCCGAGAAAGAAAAGAATTCTGAAGAGGCTAAGAAGCATGGTCCGAAGGAGGCATCTGACCAAAAGAAAGACAAAGAAAAAGTCTCAGCTGCAGCAATGAAAACAGAATCTTCGAAAGAAACAGCTGACAAAGACCTGGTAAATAGTATTCCACATAACTTTAAAGTAAAGTTATGCATACCAGCATGCGTTGATGTCGTGGCACATTACAAGTCTCTAAATCTAGAATTTGAGAGACAAAAAGACAAAGCTTTAAAATTTAACAACGAGCTTAAACAGAACGAGGCCGCATATCAGAGAAAGTTGAATTCAACTTTAGCTGAAATGCAAACTCTAAAAGAATTTGTGTTTAGAAAAGATTTCATCATTAACGATCTCACAGATAGACTAGAAAAAGATTTGAACAAAAAGAATAAATTGCAAATTATCATAGACAAATGGAATGTCAGTCAAAAGGCCTTTACTGACATCAAAAACTGCCAACGACCAACGTATGTTAAAGACGGGATCGGGTATAAGGACAGGCAAGGAAATGAAAGAAAACTTTTCTTTCCACCATATAGCAAAAACAATGTGCCTATACCAACTCATCATCCCGAAAATGATCTCATTAATGAAAAGGCCTCGGTAGAACAAAACGAATCTTGTGAAAACGAAACAACCGCTAACTTTTCTAAAAGTAATGCAGATCCCATTGTGTGTAAAGAAGATGTGTGCGATGAGGATGGAGACTGCGGCAGTTCAAAAATAGGAATAGGTTATTCAGGCAACAGTTATTCTACTGTTAACTGGTTCTAAGTAAAACAATATTCGGGATGAATGTAATAATTTAATTAGGACGGATGACTGTAATGGCCGTGTGCCTAAATTTAAATCTTCGGATGACTGTAAGGGCCATGTGCCTACATTTGAGACCCGTGATCGTGAACATGCTATGTTTGAATGTCATGATTTGAATTCTGCATTTTGTGATGATAAAATTGTTTGTGAATCTCCTGAATTCGTGCCAGAATTGAAAAAGAATAGCTTTGGAAAATTCCTCACAGAGGAAATTCCAGAATTTATTCCTTCTCTAACAGGTATGACAGATTCAGAAAAGATAGTCACTGAAGATCACTGCAATGAAGACTCAAGCATTACTGCCTCAGAAGATGAAAAGGAGACATCAAGTCCTGAGGATGAGCTAAAATCAGAAACCTCAAGTGAAGATCGAACAACAGATGGTGAAAGCACTGAATTTTCAAGTGAAGAAACCTCAAAGACCTCAAGTGAAGATCAATCAACAAATGATGAAAGCTCCGAAGGTTCAAGCGTTGAGAAAATTGAAGACCAAGATTCAGAAAGTTCAGGCGAAGATCAAAGCTGTAATGATTCAAGTTACGAAGCAAGTGAAGAACTAAATTCCAGTGAATATCAAACATCAGAAAGCTCATCAGATTCCGACAGCGATGAAGAATGCTTAGAAGATGAAAGTGTAGTTGACAAGAAAATGAAGAAAGCAGAAAGCTCAAGACACTCATCACATACATCATCTTCTAACACCAAAAGGCCTAGACGTAAGCGATGTTTTCGCTGTGGTCATTTAGGACATACAGCGAAACATTGTAAAAACAAGAACTTTTCTAAACCATAATATGATTTTGTTAAGAACTTCACAGATCAACTTGATTATCTTAAGATATCTGTTAAAAATCTGGTCAATTCAACAGCTTATCTTTGGAAGCAAAAAGAGGATATCGTGGGACAAAACCACGATAGATTCAAAGTAAAGCAGATCTGGGTTCCCAAATCAAACTAATCTGTGTATATTCTTGTATTTCAGAATAAACTCCAGAAATGGCTTTGTATGCTCATGGAATACATCTGGCATGTCGACAGCGGATATTCAAGACACATGTCAGGCTTGAAGGAACTTCTGAAGAGCTTTCGTTTTATTGATGGTGATTTCGTGTCATTCGCTGGAGACGAGAAGGGAGGGAAGATCGTTGGAATAGGAGATGTGGTGTCTGAAGCCCTCACGTTGGAAAATGTCAATTATGTTCCAGAATTGTGCTACGATCTCATGAGTGTATCACAAGTTTGTGATAAGGAATACTGGTGCTTTTCAATGACATGGAATGCTTGTTTCTCAAGCCTGAATATGTCGTCCCTGCAGAAATGATCATGCTCACTGCTCCAAGACAAAACAACACATACGTGCTTAACATGAAAAATGCCAAGACAAATGACAACTTGACTTGTTTGATCTCAAAGGCTTCAGAATCGGAGTCACTGCTTTAGCACAGGTGATTGGGGCATGTAAATTTCAAAAATATGAACAAACTCTCTAAGTTAAACTTGGTGAGAGGACTTCCGATAAAAGAATTTCCTTTTTCTGAAAAATGTATAGCATGCGCCCAGGGAAAGCAACACAAGAAATCGCACAAGTCCAAAGCAGTGAATACGATTACTGCGCCTCTACAATTGATGCATATGGATCTTTTTGGTCCAATTAGTGTTAAAAGTCTTGCTAAAAGTTCTTACTGTTTGGTGATTACAGATGATTTCTCTCGTTTTTCATGGGTCAATTTTCATCAGGCAAAGAGTGAGACAGCTGAAATTCTCATGTCATTCATTCCCCTGATTAAAAACTTAACCAGATTAAAAGTGAAGTCGATCAGAAGTGATAATGGTTTCGAGTTCAAAAATCAAACCTTCATATCCTTCTGTGCAGAAAAGGGAATTCATCTCCAATACAGTGCAGCCAGAACTCCTCAACAAAATGGAGTTGCTGAACGCAAGAACAGAACGTTGATCAAGGCCGCAAGAACCATGCTGGTGGATTCAAACCTTCCAATCATCTTCTGGGCAGAAGCAGTAAATACTGCATGCTACGTTCTGAACAGGGTTCTCATTGTAAAACCACACGGAAAGAAGGCATATGAACTTCTCTTCAAAAGAAAGCCGCTTATTGACTTCTTCAGACCATTTGGATGTTCATGCACTCTTCTAAACACTCAAGAAAATCTAATCAAGTTCGAAGCAGTGGGTGATATCTGCTACTTCATGGGATATTCATCCACACAGAAGGCCTACAGAGTCTACAACAAAAGAACGAAGATGGTGATTGAATCATATTATGTTGATTTTCAAGAAGGAAACTACACCAACACTGGAAGTACTCCCGATTGGTTTTATGACGTGGGTGTGATTTTCAACACCTTCGAAATTCCAGAAGATATTCCAGAAGCAGAACCTGTTGAAGACGCTGAAGTTGAACCTCTGTTTGACTCTTCAGATATCGGTGTAACTCCGTTCACTACCCGTTTCACTCCATTCTTTGCCGATCCACTTCTCTCTGTGGATGAAGTAACTGGTGACACTCCGCCTGAGAACACCCCAGAAAACGGTGCTTCTTCTTCACAGGTAAATGTGGATGAACCAACTCAAGAAGTTGACCCTCTGGTAATTTACGTGGACGAACACTTCACCAACCTTCCGCAGCAGATTGAGTCTCAGACAAATGCAGGATACAAGACAAATTGCAATCATCCTCTTGAAAATGTCATAGGTGCAGTTGAAGAAGGAGTACGTACACGTGGCCAGTCATCAAGCATCAACAAAGGTCTCTATGCATGTCACACCCTCAAATCCCACCTAGGGCATGTCCCTATTAGGTGTGCGACGTTCCAACAACGAGCCACTAATTACATTGAACGCGTACAAGTTTCAAAATAAAATCCTTAATTATTAATAAGAATACCATCATCAAGTTTAAGTGAAAACCAAAGTATTCAGCGGAAGCAAAATTAAACAGTTTCAAAACCAAAGTATAGTCTCAAGAAATCAATAATGTAAATCCATCCAGTCGACCCATGATCATTCCAGCTACTCCAGACAGCAAGTTCCAATGCAAAACATCTAACGACCTACAAGCATGCAAACAAGTGTGTCAGACAACGCTGGTGAGTTCAAAGTTTTGATACCGAGTTTAGTTACCAGTCACATGTGTAAAACAGTTTAATAAGATGATTTGTTGATTTGATGTTTCGTTGTTTTGATGTTGTTATTACTCGATTACCGAATAGCTACAAGATATGTGATTGCCCAACCCCAATGTCTCTATCAAAACATTGGTCATGCTTTAAGGAAATTAGTTCACGACCGTCCTCCCCGGTACGGTGTGAGGGTGCCAAACCTAATAGCGCTATCAACTAATAACCTCGTTGCCTCTTCGGCAACTGTCGGTAGATGTAAGGGGTCTTACGAGATAGATACTGAGTACAATAACAAACATCCCAATAAACACGCGTTCCTCCCCGGAACGTTACCCGATATCCCTCCCCGGGATGCATGTTTGAGAAAAAGCAGTGAACTCACCTTGGATTGCTCGGTAATGAAATTTATTTAATCTCTGTGGGTCAACCAACCACGTCCTAATCATGGTTATTAATTTAATCAGTTTCGTATTCACGTCTAGTCACATATCTCATCACAAGTTACCCACATAAAATACATACACGTAATGTCACGTAACAAGAAATAGTTGATCACGTAACACTCTTAACCATAGTCATACATTGTAACCATTATATGTACTCAACGCTTGGGTCATATGGAAATCATACCACACAAGACCTAGTTCGCCTTACATATTATAACCATTCGTTGAAACTAAGTTCAAGTACTCATGTCATGCCAAATTAACATATATACTCACATAATCAATCCATTCATAATATATCAGTAGCAAGTGTGTGTAATCCAATTTCATAGGTTAATTATATGTGTGACTTATCCTATTATCATAACCTCAATTGTAGAAACGTGTCAACTGCTACTTATCCTAGTAACCAACCCTTGACTTTTGCAACAATCACCACTAACAATCTCAACCTTATATCAATCGGATATTATGAAGGTTCCAAAAATTGAGGTATCAATTCATTATCAATACAAATCTGAATCCTATGCATACAACAGTGATCGGACTAGAAAACGAATCATACAAATCAATTAACCTATCGTGAGTTTAACTATACACAACCATCGCATCATATACAAAAGAAACATGGCAACTTGGTTCGGTTATCTAATATCATCAACGCCATGTATCATTGTTAAATCAACATATATATATATATATATATAACTTGTTAACTCAAGATTATGAATAAACAAG
Source organism: Helianthus tuberosus (assembly GCA_030545235.1). Classification (NCBI taxonomy): domain Eukaryota; kingdom Viridiplantae; phylum Streptophyta; class Magnoliopsida; order Asterales; family Asteraceae; genus Helianthus; species Helianthus tuberosus. The sequence continues at coordinate 45,777 of JARYGA010027555.1, forward strand.
ATCATACTTAATTGAATTCATACATCATCACCAAATAATAATCATCCTTCTCATTTAATCATACATATAAACAATATTAGGTGAACATACTAACCAAGAAGATGACAAGATCGGTGCTGATTCGAGAGGGGAGGTCTGCTTCCGATTTCGTGCGGTCAGAGGATGGGGTGTGGGGTAGGGTTTCTTTTCTTGTGAGCTACGTCGATTATGGCAGACAATATGCCCATATAAAGTCTTTAATTATTTCGGTTGGGCTTTTGGCTCAATAGGTATGCTTTGGGCTTTCAAGGCTTTGGGCCGCATTAGTTTAAGCAACAGAAACGAAAACGAGGGTGCAGCCCACATAACAAACAGTTAACCCACATGGGTCTTATTCGGCCCAAGCATTAGTTTGACTCGTGTAACCTGGCCTGGAATGAATAGTGTTCGTGCATTGGCCGAAGGGGTGTAACAAGTGCGGTTTAATTATAGTCTAAGGTCCAAACATCCAAACGGTGCTCTCGTTTACAATAAAGTTTAACAAATAACAAGCAATCACGTAGCGTTTGATAAAAAAAATGTAGCGTAACAGGAATAATATCAGTTTAGAGTTACGAGGTTTAACGACGCTAACCTTAAAAGTTCGGTTTGTCACATCATCCCCAACTTGAAAGAAATTTCGTCCCGAAATTTGGCAAGAAAACACTGAGGAGTGAGGTGAGGGGATCAAGATTGTTGCGGATTCTGCTCGGATGCCACATCATCCCCAACTTGATTGGGAATTTCGTCCCGAAATTCGCTAGTTTCATCAGATGCAGACTTTTCGTTAGGAAACAATTGAGGATACTTAAGTTTCATCTGATCCTCGCGCTTCCACGTGAACTCCGGTCCATGCCTTGAGTTCCAACGAACTCTCAAGATTGGAATGCGACTGTGCTTACGCACCTTGACCTCCCGGTCCATGATCTCTATTGGCTCTTCGACAAACTGCAACTTGTCGTCGATCTTCAGCTCTTGAAATGGCACAACCAGTGCTTCATCAGACAGACACTTCTTCAATTGCGAGACGTAAAAGACATCGTGAACATTACCCAACTCAGCAGTTAACTCAAGCTTGTAGGCTATTTTACCAATCCGCTCCAAAATTTTGAATGGCCCAACGTAACGTGGATTAAGCTTGCCGCGTTTCCCAAAACGCACCACCCCCTTCCAGGGTGAGACCTTTAACATGACACGATCATTAACTTCGAATTCCAAAGATTTTCTACGCTTGTCTGCGTAACTTTTCTGACGATCACGCGC
>JARYGA010027556.1:0-31605 GCA_030545235.1 Helianthus tuberosus
GTAGCCTTTTACCCTATCAGTGTACCCAATAACCACACATTTCTGAGCTCTATTCTCTAGCTTACCATTATTTACAAATGAATAAGCTAAGGAACCAAATACCTTCAAGTCTTCATAATCTGTTACAGGTAGACCTGACCACTTCTCCATAGGCACCATCATTTCAATGGCTGAAGATGGTGACCGATTGATGACATGTGCAGCAGTCTTTAAAGCTTCAGCCCAAAAACTTTTAGGTAGCCCAGATTGGTGAAGCATACACCTAACTCTTTCAAGTATGGTCATGTTCATCCTTTCTACAAGACCACTTTGCTGTGGGGTTCCAGGTATTGTTAGATGCCTAGCAATACCTTTGTTTCTACAAAAATTGTGAAACTCATTACTGTAGAATTCCAGGCAATTGTATGTTCTTAGTTTCTTGATCTTTCTTTCAGATTGTGTCTCTACAAGCACCTTCCACTCTTTGAATTTTTCAAATGCCTCATGCTTGTGTTTTAGAGGATACACCCACACCCTTCTTGAGTAGTCATCAATCAAGGATAAGAAATACAAAGCTCCTCCTAAAGACATGGTTCTTGCTGGCCCCCATAGATCTGCATGCACATAATATAGGACCCCTTTTGACCTATGAAGCCCTTTTGAGAACTTAACCTTATGTGCCTTTTCCATTATACAATTCTCACATAAACCAAATTCACAGTCCACCAAGTCTTTTATCACACCTTGCTTTATCAACTCCTTCATTCCTTGATTACTCATATGGCCTAACCTTTTGTGCCATAACATGGCAGTACTTTCTTTCTTTTCTGCTACTACAACTTCTCCACACAAAGCATGACCATCTAAGGCATAGATGTTATTGGCCCTTCTTGTACCGGTCAAAACCACCATAGATCCTTTTACAACTCTGGCCTTCCTATTCTTAAGGCTAACAATATAGCCATTACTTTAAAAGGTACCCAAAGAAATTAAATTCTTGGTCAATTTAGGAATATACCTGACATTGGACAACTCTACTTCAGTGCCATTAGTAAGTTTAAGAACAACTGTGCCATGCCCTTATATCATACATGCCCTGTCATCTCCTAGATTTACTGAACCAAGATTTTCTTTCTTGAACTCCTTAAACAAACTTCTGTTTGGAGTCATATGATATGATCCTCCAGAATCCATGATCCAATCATCTTTAGGACCTTGATCTGTGACTACTAGTACATCTGCACTATCATATCCATCTAAATATTCTTCAGAAGATTGATGACCTTGATTCTTTGAAGAACTTGCAGATTAATCATACTTCTTTTGCTTCTTGTTTCTCTCTGGGCATTCTCGTTTCAAGTGTTTCTCAGGATTGCATATGAAACACTTTCTTTTGAATTTTGACTTGGATCTACTTTGCCCTTTTGATTTAAATGACCTATGTTCAGTTCTTCCCCTTACAACCAGGCCTTTACCACCATCTTCTTCTTCATAAGACTTTTTCTTCAATTCTTTAGAATTTAGGGCAGCTAATACATCTTCCATTGAAAGTGAATCTCTCCCATACATGAGAGTATCCACAAAATGTTCATATGAACTTGGCAATGAAGTCAAGAATATTATTGCTTGATCGTCATCGTCAATAGCAACCTCAATATTCTCCAAATCAATAATGAGTTTATTAAACTCATCTGTATGATCTTCCAGGGACTTACCATAAGCCAAATTGAATGTGTACAGTCTTTTCTTTAGATACAATTGATTAGCCAATGACTTCGTCATGTACAGACTTTCTAGCTTGGTCCAGATTCCGGCAGCCGTAGTCTCCTTTGAAACCTCCCTGAGTACTCTATCGCCGAGACTCAACACAATCTCGCTGTGAGCCTTTTCCATTATCTCCTTCTTCTCTTTGTCTGTCAGATCTCCTGGAAGCTTATCTTCCCCTTTTAGGGCATCTACAACCCCATTATGAACTAATAGGGCCTTCATCTTCATCCTCCACAGACTGAAATCGTTTTTATCGTCAAACTTATCAAGAACAATCTTTGTTGTTGATCCCATCATGAATAATCAAAATTTCTGATCAATCTTCAATGAAATTCTCTCAAAATCAAGCCACCGTGGCTCTGATACCAATTGTTGAACAGTAACACAAGAATCTCACCAACGATTAACACTCAATTCTTTATTCAAACAAACAAACGATTCAAGAAGAATTATAGACTCGATTGAATTGTGCTTACTTAACCCTAATCCCCAATCTACCTTTTATACTAATTAGCAACAGCTAATAACTGCCTAAACAGACATCTTAACAAACTTCTTTCTAAATTGACACTTATGACCCCTGCATATTATTAAATGTTCTAAACAAGAACATGACTTATGCAGAAGTTACACAACCCTTTTACTTACAAAAACAGTCTAAAAGAAGTTAGACTTTCTCCAACTTATCCCAACAATGTTGTTAAGGATCGTAACTGTAAAATAATCGGGTGTAATTATTAAAGTGTAAAAAGTTTTTTCAAATAGGGATGCAATTTTCTCTAGTTTTATGTGAGATGATCAATGATTTTTTGTTTTATTTTTTATGTTAACATACTCATCAACTACATGATATAAGAGGGGCCAGCTGACTCTAGCTTTGTCATTGCACGCATGATGAAGGTTAGAGGAGGGGAGTGGGGTGCCCGACCCCTCGAACTTTTCGCTTAGTAGTGTTATGTATATAGTTTTCGTATAAATTTTTTTGGGTATATACGTTTTCGAACCTCCGGTTCTATAGAATTTTTTTGGTATATACGTTTTCCACCCCCGGTTGGAAATCTCAAACTTCGCCACTGTAGGAATGTTTGTATTTTTAATTTGAAATACGTATAAATGTAGGCTGTAGTGACCTGTAAATTCATCAAACATTTTATGAACCATGGGTACTTTGTTTATTTATTTATTACATGTAATATTGTTTTATGTTTGATGCATATATACATTTTATTTGTTTATTTATTTTTTTCCATTGGCCAAACTTTTATTGAAACAAAACTTCGACTGAGGCAAAACTTCGACCAACAAGAAACTAGGCAGAAAACAACAAAAACACCCGAAACTCAAAACAAATGAAATGACTTCACACCACAAAACCTAAGAACATGTGTAGTGGTAATGCCTCTATCCTTGACGTTTTGCGTCATGTGATAGTTCAGTTAGCAATTGGGTATTATGAGGCGTTTTCTAAAATTGGTGTAGTGGGGATGTGAGCATTGTGGGACATTATGTTAAAAGAGATGTAATAAAATTAAATAAAAAACCATTAAACAATCTTATTGGACAAACAAAAAGAAGATCAAGGGTGATTGGCCAAAACCAATGAAGCAAGGCGTGGAAAAAAGCACGCCAAAAACAATTTTTCTTTGAAAAAAAGCCCCCGGGGTGGAAGATGGGCATTGTGGGGCGTTTTTCTAGGGGGAAAACGCCAAAAAACCCCTCACTATGGATGGTCTAAGACCATGTGTAGTGGTTTGAGAAATAATGCCCCCACCCTTGGGCGTTTTGCGGCACGTGACAGTCCAGTTAGCATGGGGACATTATTGGGGGTTATTGCAAAAGTGGCGTAGTGGGAATAATGCCCAATAACGCCCATTCATTAAACAATTATTTTTTAATTAAAAACTTAAAATAATTCATTAAAATAAAAAAAATACAATACTAGAAATAAAAATAAATAAAATCCGACTAAATTAAAAAAAAATACAATACTAGAAATAATAAAAAAAATCCTACTAAATTAGAAAAAAAATACATTAGTTTTCGTCTTCGCTTTCTTCACCCTCGCCAACTTCGTCTTCCTCGTCCTCCGTTTCTTCTTCACCCTCAGGTGGTACATACCGAACCGACCATGCGTGTTGTACCAAATCAACCGTTAACGCGGAATGATACGGTTCGTAACGCAACTCTCGCGCATTATTCACTCTTTCGTCCATTGACGCTTGTGGATGCTCCTCTTGAACGGCTTCTGGCACATAATTCTGGCATATCGCCTTTCCTTCGTCTTCCAAAATCATGTTGTGCATGATGATACAAACGTACATAGCATCTCTCATTTTTTGCTTGGTCCATGCATGACAAGGATTTCTCAAATATTGCCAGCGTTGTTTAAGAACCTCAAAGCATCTCTCAATGTCTTTTCGTGAAGACTCTTGAACCTTTTTAAAGTATGCTCTTTTTTCATCAATAGGATCACTAAACGTCTTCACGAAAATCGAATACCTAAGATAAATTCCGTCGCACAAATAATATCCATGAGGGTAGTAGTTTCCATTTGCGTAAAACGACGCTTTTGGAGCTTTGCCAGAAATCCACTCCTCTAACAACGGAGATTGTTCAAAAACATTTATATCATTGCATGACCCGACCACGCCAAAGTAAGCCGACCACGCTAAAGTAAGCCGACCAAACCCAAAGGTCCTGTGAAGCAACCGCCTGAAGAATAACAGTGGGTCCTTTTTGGTCACCCTGTGTGTGTTGGCCTCGCCATGTGGTCGGGCAGTTATCCCAACGCCAATGCATGCAATCCAAGCTCCCGATCATACCAGGAAAACCATGCTCCGCCGAATGTACCTCGTATATCTTTTGAAGGTCGTCCCATGTGGGAGTTCTAAGATAACGCGCACCATACAAATCAATAATACCTTTATAAAAAACATACACAAACATAAGCTTCAAAAAAAAAATTGTAAACATTATAGTAAAGTATAGGAATTGTACCGCGACAAAAATGCTCCAAGGTGTCTCGCGTTGTTTTCTCACCCATTTTTAGATACTCGTCGTTGATGTCGGTTGTGTTTCCATAAGCAAGGATTCGTAACGCCGACGTACACTTTTGGATACCGGTAAATCCAAGTGCCCCTCTCGCATCCGCTTTTGTTTAAAATAATCGTAGTTGGCTTCCAAGTCGTCGACTATGCGTAGAAACAACCGCTTACTCATTCGGAAACGACGCCTAAACATTTGGTTCGAAAATGTTGGCTCCTCATCAAAATAATATTTCATCAAACGATCGTGTGCCGCGCGTCGGTCTCGTTCAATATAACCTCTTTTATTTTTTTCTGGTTCGGGGCGATGACAATGCTTCACATATCTCCAGTGGCGGAACCAGAAGAAATATTCAGGGGTATCCCAATTTTTTTATCGTGTATTTATATAATTTATAGAATGGAGATTTTTTACCTACATTACGGGGCATGGCCAATCTTGAAAATCAAGTGCCCTGGTCGAGCTAAAAAAAGAAACTTAGGCCTTAAAGAATTAAATTTTATAAACTAGTTTTTTTAATGTTATTAGTATTTAGGTTAATGAATCCATATTGAGCATTTCACATTTGGGCTATGCTTTATGAATCAATATTTTTAGGTTTTAGATCGGGCTAGTGTAACACCCTAACACGTTTAACCTTAAAACGACGCAGCGGAAATTCGAGCCTTAAAATTTCTTTCATGATATACGTCTTGACATTCTAATAATTCATTTTATAATATAAAAACATAACTTATCATCACTAAATTACATATTTTAAACATTCCCGTACAATCTGTCTTGTGACTCGATCCTCGATCTCTATACCTTGATGATCCTCATGGCTTGTACTATCTGCGCTCACCACATAAGATTCATAACATTAGTACGTATTATAAACATATAAGATTTATTCACGTTTAATTTTTCATTCCATCAACTCTTTACATCCCGGCTTTCCGTCTGATCATACGATCCGTGGTGAGACTTCTTTGATATTCCTGCATTAAACTTCATCCACCAGGCACGCTATTATTAACGTTAGTACTCAATTTCGTTGGGTGCATGCGTACATACTTTCATACAAACTTATACATATGCTTACGATCACACATAACAACTTATATACATACGTATCTACATACATACGTATGTACCTACGTACGTGCATACCTAAGTACGTTCATTGATGCGTGTGAAGTGTTATATATATTAGGTGTATATTTTAAGCCCCTTTAACACTTATTTTTAGCCAAGTTTTAAATTTATAAAATACGATATTTTACTAACACTAAACACACATATGGGCAAGTGCACCCATCGTGAGCGTAGTATAGTGTTGGTAAGATACCGAGGTCGTCCAAGGACACAAGAGCTTTTAGTACCGGTTTATCCTCAGCGTCTAATCAAAATAAAAAGTTTAGAAAAATGTTTTAAACTAAGAAAAATAAAAACTAACTAAAATGCTGAAAATAAAAATAAAAATAAAAACAGATAGACAAGATGAATCACTTGGTTTCGACTCGTATCTAGTGTAACCTTTGATTATTTCCGCACTTTTGCACATATTTAAGAGATTATCTTAGTTATTGTAGTAGGCCCCTCTTTTGAAGGTGACGTTACCCTCACCCCAGTAGTTTGAGTCAGCAAGGATACAATCCTAAAAGGGTGGATTATTGGAAGATAACTAATTAAGTTATTAATGCAATATTATGGTAGGCCCCTCTTTTGGAGGTGACGTTACCCTCGACTAAGTAGTCTGAGTCAGCAGGGATACAGTCCTAAATAGCCGGGTTATAGTATTAATAGTAGTTAACTTATGAGGGGATCAAAGAGTTTGGACCCCCGCCATCCAATACCGTGAAGTATTGAAGGAGGTCCTACTAAATTTGACCCAGGTCCATTGCAGGACCTCTAAACGCTGAACAATGGCAAGACCTTTACCAAACCGTTCCCTTAACCCCCGACCAGGTAGCCAACATACCTCCATATAGACCGTGGAGATATGAATGGTGAAAATCTTTTATTTTATATAGACAGTAAAATAATGCCAAGACACCACGGACAAACGATAAGGAACGATCACCTTCAACATAAGCAACTAGTTATTAAAGTCAGTAATAAAAAACCAAATAAAAAGTGCAAAAGATTAGAAATAAAAAGTATTACACTAGACACTTTGTCTTCACCAAGTGATGTAAGAGACTTAGGCAAACATGGCCTTGATTGTCAAGAACTCTTACGATCAATCTTGGATCCCGAGACGACTCACACACTCTACGATGGACAATGGATGATGGTGGTGGATGATGGTGTTATGGTGGTGGTGGGTGGTGGGTGAAGTGTGAGAGAGGTGGTGTGCTAAGGGATGGTTTGAGCTTGAGCCAAGCACTTCTATTTATAGGCTGAACAGAAGCTCGGGCACGGCCCCGTGTCCAGTGGGCACGGCCCCGTGTCCACATCTTCTCTTTCTTCATTTAATGCAGCTTTGTCTTATTAGTTGACCACGCCCCCGTGTCCGCTGAGCACGACCCCGTGTGCAGAAGAATCTTTGTACTATGAAGATTTGCCTGGATTGTGCGAATCTTATAGTTGACCACGGCCCCGTGTCCGCTGAGCACGGCCCCGTGGTGGGCAATAGAAGCTTCTACCACTTTGTCTTTTCTGCTGTCACTTGGGCACGCCCCCGTGCTGGCTGAGCACGGGGCGTGTTCAGGCTTCTGATCTCTTGTTTTGCTTGGGAAGAAGCTGTCATGGGGTCGGGCATGTCATGTCTTGTCCCTTTTCTTGTTATTTATGTTAGATTTTGATGTCTTTTTGCTTCTTTTGTTAATTTGAGCTCATTTAATCCTGAAAATACAAAAGGAAGACAAAAGCACACTTTTTCCAACATTAGTACTAAAAAAGGGTTAGTTTTATGCCTCATTTGATGAAATTTATATGTTACATTTTGAACACATCAAATACCCCCACACTTGAATCTTTGCTTGTCCTCAAGCAAAACTCTTTAATATGAGGCTATTACACTCCCAAATGGAATGGGTAGAGAAGAAAGTTTTTGGGCTTGTCGTAGAGTGTCGGAATTTCCAAGATTCTTTATTTAATTTTATTTTTATTTATTTACAATCCTATTCGTCATGATTTATTTAAAACTTTTCATAAGAGAAATTACTTATTAGGGCATAACATGCCTTTGTAAAATTTTTATTTGTATACAAGTTCACATACCTCACGGGGATCACTCAACACTCGGCCGAAAATGTATTTTTATGGATCACTCGAGAGCGGGATGGAACTTACTCCTACCATAGGCTTGCCAAGCAATCAATCCTCCTCCTTTTTAACTTATATACCTTTGTAAATATCAAGAGGACTTTGTGGGTAAAGGGTTAGGCTTGGGTTAAAGGTAGGTGGTTGGGTTGGTGGTTAGTGGTTAGTAAAAGAAGGGCGAAAAGCGTAACAAGTGTCGGTTTTCGTAAGACTTTCTATTTTTCGTAACTTTTATTTTGATGAAGCTATTTATTCAAACAAAGTTATTTTTGATGAACTTGTTTGTTTATTTTCTTTTGCTTCATCATCAACACAAATATTTATTTTTTTTGAAGTCATACGAAAAATCGAACTCGTTACTAAAACAAAGGGGTAAAAATGAAAAAGGTTTTGGTGGGTAAAAGGGTGTTTGGTTTGGGTTATGAAATGAAAAGGTTTAGGCTCAAAGGGCTAACTAGGGGGATTTTGGGTAGGTGAAAAAAAAAATAATGGTGTAGAAAATAAAAAGGGTTAGTCCTAATGCCTCCATCATTTACTTACTCGGGTTTAAGTTGGTAAGGACCGGGAATGTATCGTCATGGCAAGTTCTAGAGTCGTAAGAACCAAGTGGTTATTCACACAAGAAACGAAAAATGAGCAATTAGTTCTAATGATATGTAATTGTATGCTCAATAAAGGCTCAAAACTCACTTTTGTAGGAATGGGTTTTTATGTGATCAAGTATATATAATCAAATTTTAACTAAGCTTGTCATGCCTTTTCATAATTTTCTTATGTTGGTTCTTTTTATCACGACGCTATCGGTTGTAAATTCGTAAAAATATAACCTTTTTGAGAACTTGAATTTCCCGAGTTAAACCTAGACAAGAAATTTTTTTTTTTGAAAAAAATTGGGGTGATTAGCGATTCCAATAGAGTTTTGTGTAAGGCTTGTATTTAGGACTTGCAAGATTCAAGGTTTTAGCATCCCCCCACACTTAAATTACACATTGTCCTCAATGTGTCCCAAAAATAAGTTTTTAGGTTGATTGAATGTGTAAAAGGTGTGAAAAAGCAAAAATTTTGTGTTACTGGGCGCTGAACACGGCCCCGTGTTATCCGGGCACGGACCCGTGTTCAAGTGCCAGTAACAAATTTAAAACAAGAGAAACAGAAGTCTGGACACGGGGGCATGTTGGGTGAACACGGCCCGTGTCCAGTTACCTGAACTGGGTCTTTTTCTGCAGACAGTGCAGCACGGGGCCGTGTTGGGTGGACACGGCCCGTGCCAAGCTTACTGTAAATGAAGAATTTTGTCGGACGGTTCTGTTTTCCTGTATAGAGTGCGGGTTCAAGTTTCCCTTGCATCCTTTGCCATCTCAAGTGTGTTTTATTCCTGAAAATTAAAACTAACTAGAAAACAAGAAAATTAATCTAAACTAAGGATAGTTCTGCGGAATGCCTGCGTGGTGCGCCACATTTATAAGGGTCCTTGGCTAGACCCAAAGCCTGGTCACATATTACCCAAGTGGAATGTATTGCATCCCATGTTACACCGTCGGAGAGCGTCATCCAAGCTTGAGTCTATGACCTTCATGTATTTGACCGGGTTTTCTTCCTCTACTTTCTTTCCACATTCAAACTTCACTTCCTCATCCCCAAACTTCAATGTTAATGTTCCGTCATTCATATCCACCACTGCTTGGGCGGTGGCTAGAAATGGCCTCCCGAGGATGAGAGGGACATCGGTGTCTTCTTCCATGTCTAGGATGACAAAGTCGGTTGGAAAAACGAAGTTGTCGACCTTGACCAGCAGATTTTCAGCGACACCTTGTGGAAAATTGACGGACCTGTCGGCGAGTTGTATGCTCATCTTTGTAGGGCTTGTTGTTCCTAGGCCAAGTCGTTTGAACATTGACGTGGGCATGAGGTTAATGCTAGCCCCAAGATCGGCTAATGCATTACGAACGGGGGACTTCCCAATCGAGCAAGGAATTGTGAAGCTCACGGGATCGATTTTCTTTTGTGGAAGTTTGTTGAGTACTAAAGTGGAGCATTCTTCGCCTAAGTTAACTAATTGCAATGATTCAATTTTCCTTTTGTGAGTGAGGAAATCGCTCATGAATTTTGCATATTTAGGCACTTGGGTTAGGACCACAATAAAAGGAATATTAACATGCAATTGTTTTAGTAAACTTTCGAACTTTGCGAATTGCTCATCGGTCTTTTGACGATTTAACCTACCGGGGTATGGAATTGGAGGAGTCTTGGTGGGCTCTTGATTTGGTGAAGAAGCCGTTTCTGGTTGAGGTGTAGGTGAAGTCGTGTTTTGGTGTTGACTTCCTTCAACTGGTGGTAACGGGGCATCCTCGGGACCCACGGTTCGGTTTCTCAAAGTGATGAGGTGTACTTGCGCCTTTGGGTTGGTTTCGGTATTACTCGGTAACGCGCCTTGTGGTCTCTCGGAGAAATTTTGAGCTAGTTGATTTAATTGTTTTTCAACGTTTTGAATGCTAGCTTGTTGATTTCTAAAATTCGATTCTAATTGTTGAAATCGATCCGAGTTTTTCTTTTCGGTGTCGGAGATGAGGCGAGATACGGTATCTTCAAGCCTTTCTCTTCCACTTTGTTGTTGAGAGAAATTTTGTGGTTGTTGAAAATTAGTACGTTGGTTTTGTTGGTTACTACTATTGCCGGGATCTCTCCAACCAAGATTTGGGTGGTTACGCCATCCTTGGTTGTAGGTACCCGTTGGAGGACCCGACGGCCTAGGTCTATTATCAATGTAGTTTACCGTTTCTGCTTGTTCATCTAATTCTTTCATACAACTCCAATTTTCATGTGACCCACCACACCCTTCACAAGCCATAACCGAGGCCGTTTTTGTCATTTCTAACCTTTTGATTTTCGAAGAGAGGGCCTCGATTTGGGCTTGTAAAGAGGTGCTTTCATCAACCTTATGGGCGCCCGGGGCAATAGATTTATTACCTCGGGGAGTGTGCCATTGAAAATTGGTTTGAGCAATTTCCTTAATTTGATTATATATTTCATTTGGGCGACGATTACCTAAAAGTCCCCCGGAGCTTGAATCAAGTGTTTGTCTTGTGTGTGGCAACAACCCATTGTAGAAAGTGGATACTTGTTGCCACACCGCTAGACCGTGATGAGGACACTTTCTTAGAAGCTCCTTGAACCTTTCCCAAGTTTCATATAAGGATTCCCCATCCTCCTGTGAGTATGTATTAATTTCAATCATTAGTTTAGCCGTTTTAGCAGGAGGGAAATACTTATATAGAAACTTTTGGGCTAGTTCATCCCAGGTGTTTACCGAGCCAACTGGGAGGGTGTTAAGCCAAGCCTTAGCTCGGTCTTTTAGTGAAAATGGAAACATCCTAAGGCGAATGGCGTCGTTTGATGCTCCATTGATCCGAAAAGTATCACATATTTCCAAGAAATTAGTAATATGTAGATGGGGATCCTCGTCCGCAAGCCCATGGAAGGTTGCGGAGTTTTGGAGCATTTGTATCAAATGCGGCCGAAGTTCGAAGTTGTTGGCTTCGACATTCGGTGCATTGATAGCGGCGCCGAGATTGCCTACGGTGGGCCGTAGGTAATCCATGAGGGTACGTTGGTCCGCCATTGGAAGTGGGTCCCCCGAAACTTTCTCTTGATTTTTAGTTTTAAGTCTTTTTCTGAGAAAGCGTTCGGGTTCTTCTAGAGGTTCTTTTATGTCTCTACTAGAACTGGAGCTCATGCACTACGTAGGAGGTTCAAATGTGGCACTTGGGTTCCAAGTCCTGCAATAAAAACACAAAAGAACGTTGGTCAGAAGGTTCACCACGGCCCCGTGCTCAGTGAACACGACCCGTGGTCAGAGATACAGTAATTGTTTCCCGGATCCCTGTTACTGGGAGTTGGACAAGGCCCCGTGTTGCACCGACACGGCCCCGTGTTCAGCTCTCTATAACTCAGAAAATAAAAACTGCCAGTGATGATGCTGGGCACGGCCCGTGTCCGACCAGGCACGGCCCGTGCTGAGCTCTGCAGAAGCTGAAAAACTAAAAAAAAATCCTAAAAAAAATGAAAAATAAGAAAAACGATTAGGCCGTTAATTCCTAACTTTCTTAAAATCCTTGTGTCCCCGGCAGCGGCGCCAAAAACTTGATACGTGTGAAGTGTTATATATATTAGGTGTATATTTTAAGCCCCTTTAACACTTATTTTTAGTCAAGTTTTAAATTTATAAAACACGATATTTTACTAACACTAAACACACATATGGGCAAGTGCACCCATCGTGAGCGTAGTATAGTGTTGGTAAGATACCGAGGTCGTCCAAGGACACAAGAGCTTTTAATACCGGTTTATCCTCAACGTCTAATCAAAATAAAAATTTTAGAAAAATGTTTTAAACTAAGAAAAATAAAAACTAACTAAAATGCTGAAAATAAAAATAAAAATAAAAACAGATAGACAAGATGAATCACTTGGTTTCGACTCGTATCTAGTGTAACCTTTGATTATTTCCGCACTTTTGCACATATTTAAGAGATTATCTTAGTTATTGTCGTAGGCCACTCTTTTGAAGGTGACGTTACCCTCACGCTAGTAGTTTGAGTCAGCAATGATACAATCCTTAAAGGGTGGATTATTGGAAGATAATTAATTAAGTTATTAATGCAATATTATGGTAGGCCCCTCTTTTGGAGGTGACGTTACCCTCCACTAAGTAGTCTGAGTCAGCAGGGATACAGTCCTAAATAGCCGGGTTATAGTATTAATAGTAGTTAACTTATGAGGGGATCAAAGAGTTTGGACCCCCGCCATCCAATACCATGAAGTATTGAAGGAGGTCCTACTAAATTTGACCCAGGTCCATTGCAGGACCTCTAAACGCTGAACAATGGCAAGACCTTTACCAAACCGTTCCCTTAACCCCCGACCAGGTAGCCAACATACCTCCATATAGACCGTGGAGATATGAATGGTGAAAATCTTTTATTTTATATAGACAGTAAAATAATGCCAAGAGACCACGGACAAACGATAAGGAAAGATCACCTTCAACATAAGCAACTAGTTATTAAAGTCATTAATACAAAACCAAATAAAAAGTGCAAAAGATTAGAAATAAAAAGTATTACACTAGACACTTTGTCTTCACCAAGTGATGTAAGAGACTTAGGCAAACATGGCCTTGATTGTCAAGAACTCTTACGATCAATCTTGGATCCCGAGACGACTCACACACTCTACGATGGACAATGGATGATGATGGTGGATGATGGTGTTATGGTGGTGGTGGGTGGTGGGTGAAGTGTGAGAGAGGTGGTGTGCTAAGGGATGGTTTGAGCTTGAGCCAAGCACTTCTATTTATAGGCTGAACAGAAGCTCGGGCACGGCCCCGTGTCCAGTGGGCACGGCCCCATGTCCACATCTTCTCTTTCTTCATTTAATGCAGCTTTGTCTTATTAGTTGACCACGCCCCCGTGTCCGCTGAGCACGACCCCGTGTGCAGAAGAATCTTTGTACTATGAAGATTTGCCTGGATTGTGCGAATCTTATAGTTGACCACGACCCCGTGTCCGCTGAGCACGGCCCCGTGGTGGGCAATAGAAGCTTCTACCACTTTGTCTTTTCTGCTGTCACTTGGGCACGCCTCCGTGCTGGCTGAGCACGGGGCGTGTTCAGGCTTCTGATCTCTTGTTTTGCTTGGGAAGATGCTGTCGTGGGGTCGGGCATGTCATGTCTTGTCCCTTTTCTTGTTATTTATGTTAGATTTTGATGTCTTTTTGCTTCTTTTGTTAATTTGAGCTCATTTAATCTTGAAAATACAAAAGGAAGACAAAAGCACACTTTTTCCAACATTAGTACAAAAAAAGGGTTAGTTTTATGCCTCATTTGATGAAATTTATATGTTACATTTTGAACACATCATTCATTCATACATACATACATACATATATACATACTTATTACATGCCTTCACACAAACCTACATACGTGCATACCTTCGTATATACTCACTTGCGTACATATACGTACTACCTACATACACACATATATACATACACTTAGAGTTATAAAACATACATACGTATATACCTACATACATACACTTGGACTTATAAAACCATTCATACGTATACACCTACATACATACTTACACATATATATTTACAATCATCTATTGGCAACATACCCAACTCATACTTGGCTACCCATATACTTCTTCATATATCCTCGTGTACTTGCTCACACACTATAATCTTACATACGTTCGCGCATACAAGCTTACATACACTCCTATATACGTATTTAGATACATACAAACATACATACTTGCCTATCTACATAAGTGCATACATTTATGCTCATAAAAACGTAAGTTAAAGTGGTCATACGCAACTTAAAACGCGTTTAAACGAGTTCCCAAGACAAAACTGAGCAAACGAGCAACCTTCGACAACCAGGGGGGCTCGCGTGACGCCTAGGGCCTTGGCGTCACGCTAGGCCCCTGTTTTCACAGAACAGGTGCAGCACAATGCTGCACATTCCCAGCACGATCCCGTTTCACGGAAACGAGCATAACTCTCTCGTTTTTGATCCGTTTTACCCGATTCTTTTTCCTACGCGTCCGTAATTTAATCCTCCACCTAGTGGAGTTAAAAACCAACATCCAACATAATAAAATTTCAGACTTCTAACTCTTCGGCTTATTACCCTTTTACCAAACTTTGACCTGTTCATGCATTCATCAACATAACTTGGTTATTTTACCATAACCCCTTATAAATCTTACAATATCAGTGACGTCTATCATAAATTACTAAATTTTTGGATGTCTTGCATCCTCTTAACACATTATCGTTCATATGCTTATTTTGACCCGTTAAGGGTATTCGCGCATTAATTGGTCTATGACTAACCAAACCATCATCCCCACTTCCATACTTGTCCAAAACATTACACTAATCGAATAACTTGTTTCTAAACTAATTTTAAGATCGTTTACCCCAAAATACCCATCTAGGGCATTTTGTTCAACTTTAATCCCATCATTTACGACGAAAGACTTTAACACATATTTGACCTCAAACATCATGTTTAATTAATTACAACACTTTATTACTTACTTGAACTAAGAAGTGATTACGGAAATCACTTACCTTATGCGTCCGTGCTCGCATCCGATTCCTTGCCTCTTCTTGACCCGTTAACACCTCATGCTTGAGCCCGTCTCGACGTGATTTCCTATACTTTCATTTCATCGAAATCACGCTCTTATTAACATACTCATTTGTACATGTAACAATCATATCACTCGCGTAATTAACACTTAACTTTCCTTAGTCATTTCTAACAAGCATTTAAAACATACAATCAACTTCATAACCTTTCCAACACACGTAATTCATCGGGTAATCAAAATTAACACATATTAACATAACATGTATCAAACGACTTCCTATAATCCTGCTTTTACAACAATGAGTCAAATCATGTTTCTTATACTTAGTTGACTTTTGAAAGTCAACTATTAACCATACTTAACTATCGACTTATCATCATATACCCGTAACATCATAATCGACTATACAGACGACACTATATACATCTTATCATACGCTTGGTATACGTACCACCTTTTAAGCATAACGTACAACTAATTCATGCATGAATCTTCTAAACTCATACATAACTCATCAAATCCTTCTACTAATCATCATATATCATTCCAAATGAACATTAAACATAACATCATCATATTCCTATACTTTCATCTAACAACAATTCATCATACCCACATAATACATCAATCATTCAACAAGACTTGAACATAGGAGATGATTCTAGTCATCATCCTCACCCTAACTAACGGGTTTCACCTCTAATCATCAGATTAACGCAAACCATACATAACCCATGTTCTATACGAGGATTCTAACCCTTGTACATGATCAATTTCATATTAACTCACGGATTAGAACATAACCCACTTCACCCATTGTGACAACCCGTAATTTCGTGGTACTGGTTTTCTTGCATGATGGTGAATTGATGTACTTTACGTGTATGTGATGTGAAGGGTTTAAGTAAATGAGAATGATTACGAGTCTATGTGTTTCATGAACGTTATAAGTTGTATGTCATTACGTGTATGTGTTATAAAGTATATGAGGTGACTGGCTTTATAATAACGTTACAAACTATTAGAGGTTGGTGCTTCACACACTTTGTTACACAATGCATAGGGGTCGCACACCCTCCTGCACTCACAACCCCCCTGTTATTGTAGACGTGTACTCGGCCCAAACCAATACCCTTATGTTGCTATTAAACCCTTCGGCCCACACTTAAGGTTATAGGCCCGAATCACTTGAGAGCTGAGCCCAATCCATTATGTTATGCATATTTGTTATTAAGGTACGTAGGTATAGTTTTGGGAAACGGAAAGTTAAACAGAAACCCTAGTGTTTTCTTGGATTGACGGCAACCCCGTTCCTCCTCTCGAAGCTTTACGAACTGTTCTATCTCGCCATTCCTCTCGATCACACTTGCGGATATACAACCTCTTGGTCAGTATTCATTATTGTTTGATTTGTATGTGTGTTACTTGCTCTGTTTGTTCCGATTAAAGAACGTATGCTATGCTTGTTGTGATTAAAGTAGATAAGGAACTTGAATTAGATTAATTATGTGGAACTAGGGTAACTTGTGACTAAGATTCTATGTTAATGGAGCCGTTATATGTCGACATAATGGTGTGGAATCTCTGATTTGGAATTGATTAGCTATTAACTAATGATAAAGAGGTTCGTGAAAATTTAATTAGTTGGATCTGTAAGAGAAATTATATATGGTCATCATTGATGTATGAAATCCTGGAAAAACATGATTAGTATAGTAATGTAACTGAGTATCGAAATTCAATAAGGAATCTGACCACTTCTTGGGTAAACAAAAACATTTGTCATGTGATGTCAGCTAGACACTAGCTTTGATCGAACCAGGAAAAACCTTCTGACCCAAACCCACTAATTCACATTACTATTGGACCTTTCAAAAATCAACACATGACAACAATTAAATGATATCTCAATTGAACATGGGCCGGCAACTTTGGTTTTAATCAATTTCTAATTGGGGCCGCTATTGATAAAACTATGGAATGATGATTTATTAGAATTATGTGAATGATCAAGGTGCATAATAATCGAAGTTGTAACTGCTTGGGTATTGGGCTGTATAGTGTGAAATAAACGTAAATTGCGGGTAATGGTTAACATTGAATCATGTTAGCAATAATTGGGCCTCGTATATATGATAACCTCACGTATTGGGCCGCAAGGTCTGCTGGGCTTTCCGCCGGGCTTGGAGCTAACTGGACTGCGTATTCGCTAGCGAGCCGTGCACTGATCGGGCCTTATGTTTAATAGGCCTGAACCACATGGGCCGCACATATATGGGAGTAAAATATCGAATCGTTAAGTGTTTAGTTGAGTCACGAAATTGTAATGTGAACTCGCGTATTTGCTAGGTGATTTCATGATATCAATCGGCTTGTTATGTTGCATGATTTTCCTGTTAACTTACATGGTTGCTTGGATGTGAATTGAACCATCTGACATGTACTTTGGTGTAGCATGAACTTGTGTCGTAAATGTACTATGACCCGGATGTTTGATATGACATACATGATGATATGTGTTTGGTTGTTTATTGCTTGAGTAATACGTGTGACTAGATACGTGAATTGTGAATTCATGAAACTGACTGTCTCTGGTAACCACGATAGGGTTTGATTGATCAACTGGTAAACGAGCATTTAGTCTAACCGAGCAAACCGAAGGTGAGTTCACTGCTCTTTTCCAAGCATGCATCCCGGGAAGGGATATCGGGTAACGTTCCAGGGAGGAATGCAGGTTAATGGGATGTTTGTTATTACTTAGTTTCTATTATGTAAGACCCCCTACATCTACCGATTGTTGCCGGTAAGGCAACGAGGTATTTAGTTGATAGCGCTATTAGGTTTGGCACCCTCACACCGGGCCGAAAGGACGGGCGTGAACTAATTACCTTGACCACTTGACCAATGCCTAGATAGAGGCATTGGGGTTGGGCATTCACATCGTGTATATATAAGACCCCTTACATCTACTCGAGGTTATTAGTTGAGCTAATTACCTCGACCACTTGACCAATGCCTTGATAGAGGCATTGGGGTTGGGCATTCATATCTTGTAGCCAGTTGCGGTAGCCGAGTTAATAACAACATCAAATCAAATCAACATCGAATCTGTGAAACGTTTTAATATGGTAACTGGTATCTAAACACGATAACAAAACTTTGAACTCACCATCGTCGTCTGACACACTTGTCTGCATGCTTGCAGGTCTATAGGTTATATCATTTGGAACTTGCCGTCTGGGATGCTGGAGTGGTCATGGGTCGAGATACTTGGAATCGCAAGACAAGTCTAACGGATTTGTACATATGGTTTATGAAACGTTTAACAAATGATTTATGCTTCCGCTGTATACAATGAATTACGCTAAATGTTTTGCAACACTTTATGATAATGAATGAAAGTTTTATTTATATATATGCTATAGTTCAATGTGATTGGTGGCTTGGATCCTGGTACGTCACACGTCACGCGGTGTTCCCGCTTGTGGTATTTTGGGGGTGTGACACCCATGATCACCAATCTTAGATTTAAAACATACCTTATGATCCTCTCGTGTTGGTGATCATTAATCCATGCTCGGTTATGGATTTAAGCTTCATCTTGCCTTCCGATTTGAGCATAAAGATGATGTTAGGGTTTGAGGCTCCACGGGAGCCTCCTGATCTTTCTCGAACACACGTATGTGTGTGTTTGTGTGTGATTAAGTTATTTAATAACTTAACTTTCATTTGTTCCACTTTAGCCCCTCAGGTTTACATTTAAAACATAACTGACACTACCCTCATCATTTAATACTTTTGACCATACCTTTAACTAGGTTAAATAGCCTAGTTATTTATTTCATGACGTGTCACATAAGAACATACGACAAATATTAACATTCAGATTTTGGGGCGTTACAGCTAGATTTATTTTTAATTTTTATGTAAGGGGCCGATCGATTACGCAAAGAATGAAGGTGCCTTGGAGGAAGAAGATTGTCAACCGAATTTCGCTACAAGGCATACTAATCTATTCATTCATTGAAGGCTTCTACATTTGTAATTTCCTGCCTTTTCATACTTATATTATATCATTAATTAAATAATAAATAATCATTTAATATTAAATCTTATCTTACTTAGATGTTGGATAGAATCATTCTATTTTTTCTAATAATATATTATCTTCAAATTTAAGTTATAAATATTCTATTTTTTTCTAATAATATATTATCTTCAAATTTAAGTTATAAATTAAAGATATTTTTTAAATAATAGAACAAAACAATAATCTTAAACTTAAAAGAACAATAATACGCTCATATAAAAAATTTAAAGTACAAACAAAATATACAAAATAACTTATTAGACATTAGGTCAAACTTTAAAAAACCACTAATTAGGAAGAGAATCTAATAATATAATTCTTTTTTTTATTTTTCAAAGTTGGGTTCTAATTAATTCGAATTAAACCTAACCAAGTTTGTGATTTGAGTCGAATTAAACCGAACCAAATTTATGATTTTTAAACGAATCAAATAGCATATTATTTACTATACAAAATTACATTTATTTAACCCGTGTAATACATGGTGTTCTTAAATATATAACTTTTTTATTATTTAGTATATATTCGCCCCGCTTGCGGTATGCGCATATAATGTATATGTGTGTGAACGCTCGGAAGGCAAAAGTGAAATTGCCCTAATTTTAAGGTTATTTTACTAAGTTCGTGAAAATAACGTTAAAAGTGTCGGACGGTTAATAATGCATTATCATCATGTGGTGGAATTGATACCAGAAAACCTTAGCTTTGCTATTGGTGGGATTTATTAAGTATGATGATGATAATGATTTAGTACATATAATTAGATTTATTCAACTCGTATAATACACGAGTTTCATAAATATATAACTTTTTTTTTATTATTTAGTTTATAAAAATTATATTTATCCAACCCGTGTAATATACAAGGTTACAAAATTACATTTATTTAACCTGTGTAATACACAGTGTTTTTAAAGATATAACTTTTTTTATTATTTAGTATATATAATTAAATTTATTCAACCCGTAAAATACACGAGTTTTTATTATTTGGTATATAAAATTACATTTATTCAGTACAATATATGGGGTTCTTAGAGATATAATTTTTTTTATTATTTAATATATGAAATTATATTTGTTCAACCTGTCTAATAAACGAGTTTTGTAAAGAATAATTGTTTTAATTCAGTATATAAAATTTTATTATATAGTATAGATTACATTTGTTCAACCCATGTAATACACGGGTTTCTAACCTAGTTGTTTAATATAATGAAACTCCTCAATATTTATACACAACCCAAATCCCTTAATAGCCGATCCCCACCCCAAGAAAGAATTAAAATGTATTTTTCGGAATTGAAAGGCAAACTAAATTAACTTTTGACTTTCAGACTTATCTTCCCAAGATACCTCAAGAAACCTTTTTTCCTTGTATCAAAACCTGCAACATTTTTTTTTTATTTCACTTCAACGCAAACAAAGAAACTTTACCAACTTCATCTTTTTTCTTTGTATTTCTTTTTCCATGGCAAACACAAAACCTAAATTTGAGGTATCCTAATATTTTCTTAGAGGCATCCTATACATAAGACCAAAAAAAAAAAAAACTTTACACTAATTTTACACTTCGCCAAGGAAGTTGAGGGGTAGCCTGTGCACACCCTTCATAAGTCCGCCCCTGCATATCTCACCGCTAGTTGACAAGCACTCGTAACCGCCTCTTGCTCGACCTCCTTATCAGTGGAATCATCGCCATCCGCAAAAAACTCTTTGTAGTAAAAAGTTACCATGGATGAAGAACTAGGGGAATCCATCAATTTTTATAAAATGATAGTGTTTTTGAGAGAGTTTTGATTAAATTTGAAGGGGTTTATATATATATATATATATATATATATATATATATATAGGTAAAAGGTTTAAAAAAAATAATAAAAATAAAGTAGCCGTTGCTAGTTTGTGATTGGTTGGTCAAATTTCTCGCAGCGTGTTTCAAACAACGCAGATCGAATTTTTTTCAAAAAAAACGCCCGAAAACGCCCCTATGTAATGGGATGTGGGCGTGTTTCGGCGTTATTTTTGATTTTTTTTTTAAAAACGCCCCACTACGGGCGGTCTAACACATTTTTATTTATACGTGATTTCTTTATGATTCATTTGCGATCGCTAATGTATATATGTTATATATTTTTAATACGATCGATATAAGGACAACTACAATCTATATACGAACAACTACCGACAATCATGTAAAAGATGAATATTATGTAAATTTTAAATTGAACAGTTTTAATGATATATGTTTTCAAATATTTTATACTGTTATGTATGTGATTTTATGTTTGCTTACCATCTTCGATGAACCTGCACTTATACAACTTATATTCTTTACCACGGAGTAAACAAGAAAATGTACGTATATGTATTTGGTTATATGTTTCCCCCGTCTATTTTATTTAGTTAACCATAAATGTACAAATATGAACTTGTGCTCATTCAGTTCTCGAGTTTTTTCTCATACTAGTGTTCATCGAAAAACTATTTACCATTTTGGTGTTTCTTGAAAACTATTTAACAAAATAATGTTTTTATTAATTTTGTGTTCTCCTTTTCTTTTAATCAACCTAGTAAACTTTTAATTATTTTTTCTATTCAAACAATCCATCGTCTACATTTTATTTCTTTTTATTATACCATTTCTTCCAATCAACATAATACTTTTTTTTATTTTTTTTTACTTACTTTTTCTTTTAATCAACATAAAAAAACTTATTGAAAATTATTTATCAAAGATGGATGTGGTGACCAAAGCTTTAACCTTGATTAGCATGATTGTGTGACTGTGTCTCATTTCAGTTGCTCATGCCCTTTCTGGTCGAGCAATCGTATCTTTCCTTCTTATGTTCATAAGTAATTTCTTGATTGTATTTTTTTTGTATTAGTAGATAGAGGAGTAGCCAACTCACCAATTTAATTGACTTCGTTTGATAGAAAATTTGTTTTTCTCTTCTAACTTCTTCTCGTTAATTGTATAAAAAAAAACTCTAAATACACCTTGTTTAATTTTTTTTGTCAACTTTCAGAATATATGTTAATTGAAGAAACAAACTTATTGGCTTGATAAAAAGTATGATAAAAAATAAAACATTAATAGGTTAATTATAAAAAAAAAATATATGTTTGTCAACTTTCAGAATATATGTTGATGGAAGATAAAAACATATTGGCTTGATAAAAGTAAAGTGTGATTAAAAAAATAAAACAATAACAGATTGATTATAAAAAAAACTATATTGCATTAATTGAAAAAAAATGTATAATAAAAGAATAAAACATTAGTAGGCTGATTATATTAAAAATATATTAGATTGATCGAAAAAGGTATAATAAAAGAATAAAAACGCAAGTGAATTGATTGAATAGAAAAAAAAAAAAAAAAATGTTAATTATGTTGGTTAAAAGAAAAGGCAAATATAAAATAAACAAAAATACTATTTTGATAAATAGTTTTTAAGGAACACTAAAATGGTAAATACTTTTTCCACCACCACTAATTTTGGAATAAACTCCATTCAGTTCTTTTATAAAGATCTAGTTTTTGGAAAGTTTCAATGAACATATATTGTTTGTTGTTTCTTAAATACACAATGCACGCCTCTTTACTATGAACTAGTGATATTCCCCCGCACTTCGCAGCGGGGATTAAGTCGGTATTAATTTGGTTCGTTACAGTGCCTGCACTCGATATACTAATTGAAAGAGAAAGCACTACATCATCGATCGAAAACAAAAAAACACATATTGATATGGTACCTATATATGTTGTTCAGTTGATATCGGTTCGGTTCGCTTGCATTTTATGTTTATTTTATTTCAACATTACGATATTTTTTTTTTTGAAAACGGATATTCTGTCGCTATCGTACCAAGCCCAATCGAAACCAATTGAACAACATTTGTATCGGTACCAATATTTTTTTTATTTTTAGTTTTTTTGCTTTCAATAAACTGATATTATATCGCTACCATATTGGACCGAACATCATCGGTACCGGTATACATTCCGTTTTATTGTTTCCTGTCTGATAACGGGTACTTTGATCGTATCTTAAAAGTTATATGAGAGAACAAAATATACTTAAATCAATTAAAGTAATAAACCAATAAAATAATAAAACCTTAGAAAAAACAATATTGAAAAAAAATCAAAAACAATTGTTCCCCTCTTTTTATTTCAACATTACGATATATGTTCTTTAAACGGATATTGTGTCGCTATCGTAACAAATTCAATCAAAACCGATTGAATAACATCTTAATCCGTATCAATATTTATTTTTAGTGTTTTTGCTTTCAATAAATTAATATCGTATCGCTACCATACTGTACTAAACAACATCGATACCAGTATAGATTCATTTTTATGATTTCTTGTTTGATAACTGGTACTTTGATTGTATCTTAAAAGTTATATAAAAATATATGTTTTAATCAATTAAACTAATAAAATAATATAATAATAAAAACCTAGAAAAAACAATATTAAAAAAAATCAAATTACTATTCATGGCCTCTTTCTATTCATATGTATAAATAATAATATTGGGTATTTACATTTACAATATTTTAACGATTAAGGACTATGAGTTTTGTTTTCCCAAATGGGTGTTCTTGAAAAAAATATTTACCAAAATTGGTGATTTTAAAAGTACTAGTGGGGAACCCGCGCGTTGCAGCGGAGTCGACAGTATAGGGCAGAAACATAACTCAAACCTTAAACCTTAAAACGATTTTAGTTAACTTAAAATCACAAGTCACATGACAAATGAGAACCAAACTACAGTAAAACAATATAAACAAAAATTCTAGAAAAATGCATAATAGCCTTGAGGATTCAAAAGGAATGAGGACTTTTTTGACTTTAACATTTTAAAAACTTGGGGGGGGGGGGGGTTGGAATCACATAATCACTTGTTATCTGTGGAAACCGAGATAATGGTTTGGCTAAGAGAATGTGAAAAATGTGACTATAGTAATGAAGGCTGAAGCAACAAAGCAATTGACTTGGTGGATGAGTTGTTCTTGAAATGTACATATGAATGCTTGAAAGATTAAGGTGTTGCAGTTCATCAATAATGTAAATTATATTTTTGTATATATGTTCAATAGATAATACATAAACAGCATGCATCAAAAACAACAAATGTACAACCATCTAAGCATATCCCAAACAACAATGTACAACAAATGAAGCATACCCCAAATGACAATGTACCACAGAAAATAAAAACATATCACAAACAATGTACGACAGATTAAGCATCATAAACGACAGATACACTCACCCTTATATTAGACTATGGGGTATGGGGCGTGGGTTGGGTACAAACGGCCAAGTCACCACCCCGGGTGGGATTGGGTTTCGGCGTGGCCCCTTGGGCGGGGTTTCAGCCCGGACGTTGTGTCACACCCCAACCGATGGCGGAAACATCGGGATGAGACGAACAAATTGCTCAAAACATCATAACACTATGTGACAATATTTAATTGAATTCAAACTTCATTGCAAGACTAAATTGTCATACAACATTTAAAATGGAAATAACAACATTGTTCAAATTCAAATCAACAAAAGATAAATAGATTAAAGGTGTGTATCTAGTCCACCCTAAACTTGTTTCATCATTCATCCATACTTCAATAATCAACCTGCAACATGTATTAAAATAGAGTTTCAATGCAAAAGCATGAGCGAGTATACAAGTTTGTTTACATAGCATAATAGAAAAAAAAAACTCAAATCCAACATGATTCATAATATGTGATTACTAGTATGCAATTTTGGCGTACAATATGATCAAACCCTAGAACACAATGCATAAAATAGCCTAATCCCAATAGTTCAGCGGGGTGGTAACTTAACAATACCCAATAGAATAGCAGGCAGGGCGTTAATCCTATAGCGCTATAATTGTTAAGGTGGGCGAGCAAAGTCAATAAGCATATAACGTTCCAAATCGTTCATAGAGCATACAAGAATAGCAAGTAAGTCACATTAGTTTCATGCTTCGTTCAAAGATTGAGTATGTTTAGTTCAAAAGTTGTTTGCATAATTATACATGTTGCATCCCAAAGTGTAAAGGGGAAAAAGGGATCGAGTATACTCACGGTGGTTGCAAGCTTTCCTACTTGGAATTCCCGCGAGCGAGTTGTTGGAGTAGATTAAGTTGGAGCACCTAGTCCTTCTACACGAGGAAACGTAGGTGTGTGAGTTTGGCGTTCAACGAAAGATTATAACTTTGGAGTTTAACATAACATAAAGTATGATATCAAAATAATCATCTTTAACTTATAACTCTTTATATGACACTATGTAACCACTAGGGTTATATTGTATTTCATGGGTGGTACACCCATTAGAATCATATCAAGGTTTTAGGTCTTAGATGATATCCTACTACTTTAACATATAAACACAAGTTTAACATTAAAGGTTCGAATGAGTGTATATATATATTTAGGTTAAGTATTACGTATTATTTAGTCCAATAACTCATGTAGGAGGTAGAAGATTTAGGATCTTCATTTAGGCACCTCGAGTTATCATGGATGTCATGTATGGGGTAGGAAGACAAGCTTCCATTTAGGAACCCCATGAACGTTCACCACTTCACTTGATGTAAAGACAACCAAGGAGGGTCAAGAACTAGGATTAATACAAGTATGCAAATAATCTAAACTAAGAGAAATCATCAAATCATGTGAGGATTCTATATTGGAGCAACCCAAGTTGTCCCACAATCACTCTTCATCAAGATCTAAGCTCGAACATGACTTGTGGGTAAAATACCCTAACAAAACAGAAATTTTATGAGGTTTAATCCTCTGATTTAAGTGTCTCAACCTTGTTTTTAAGCTTAACCAACCATGGGATAGGTTGTAAGCATTGGGACATAGGTATGAGATGTGTTAGACACAAGTTGGATAAGTTTAAACAAGCTTTTGAAGAACTTAAAACAAAACAGAAAGTTTATGGACCATTTCAGGGCAATTCCAGGTCTGATTTCTCCCAGGAGAAATCAAGGAATCGAACCCCATGATTATCCAAGCAAGTAGGAAGAAGAATCAAGTAATTTCGTTGAGAAATGAGCAAGTTATACTCACTTTTGTGCAAGAGTATGAATCTGTCCGAAAATGCAGATTTGCAACTAATTTGAGAGTGAATTTGTGAGTTGTAGAGAGTTGTGAAAGTGTAAAAATGCTTGGAGAATGGTTGTATTTATAGTGGAAGAGTTTGAGTATGATTGGAGGTGTTTAGAGGTGGCTTTAAGGTGATTGGGGAGTGTTAGAAAGTGGGATTTCGTGCCAATTCGCGTAGATTAGCAGCTGCTGTGTTTTTTTTTTCTGATCTGGGCAACCTCAGGCGGCCCGCTTGAGATATCAAGGTAAGTTTAGGCGGGCCGCGAGCCTTATGTAGCTGAAGTTTGAGTTTATTGCAATTAGGCCCCTCCACTTGTTACCTTTGTGATTTTAGGTGTTTTAGGGACTATATTTGCCACAAAAGCATAGTTTGAGGTACATTTAAGTATGAGGAGTATAAACCAAATATGATTAAGTGTATGAGTATCAAAATCAAGTGTCGTTCACGTTCAAGACACGTTTTAAACATGAGTTTAGATTAATTACAAGTTTAGCACATAGTTTCCAAGAATAATGATTAAACACCAATTGATTCACCAATTCGAACATACAAGCATACATAACGTGTGTATAACATATTTGTAACAAAATACGAGTTTCATTAATGATCCAAGTCTCGGTTTTACAATGATTACAAGGAAAGGACGATTACAAGAATACAAGGTTTCCAAAAATAGAAATACGAACAAAACTTTCTATAAATGGAAAGTACAAAAGAGCCGGGCGTTACACGTTGGGCGGGCCTAGCGGCCTTCGGTGGCCGGCTCTCATTGGCTTGATTGGCTAGGCTATAGGTGTAGAATTTAAATTTTAAAAAACAACCGTTTGGCCAAGCCAAACCTGTAACAACTCTCATCAAAAGTCCTAATTATTATTTTAATTTGACTAATAGGAAACCCTAATTGAGAAACCCAAGTGATTCTGAACAAACCCTAAAATTTTCAGAACAATCGGAATCAGGATCAGGGCCCCTAAAACTCAAGGGGGGTATACCCTAGTTAACGATTATCTAAAATTACTCGCTGTCAAAATTCAAAATTTAGAATCTGTCAAGTCAGCAAAGCTAGTCCCAACCGTGGCTACCCTATAACCTATTTTCAACCCTTACGCACCGTAACAATTTGAGTCTTACGGTCCGTAAGCATCCTTACGCACCGCAACAATTTAAGGCTTACGGTCCGTAAGCAATGAAAAATTTTGACTATAAATAGCAGACATTGGTACTTGAAATTTGGCATATGTTCGACGAAGAAATTCGTTTCAGGCACCGAATTACATTCTGTTTACCACAATTAACACACACAGTTCACTAATCGACGCCGCAATCAGGGTAATAACTCGATCGCTATTACGATTCAACGCCCGATCGATTATAACTATCCAACGATTGTTTAAGTGCCGCTCAAATTGAGTTTATACTTTGTTATTCATCGTGATTTCGACTTGAATGTTTGAGTGCTGTTCGAACTCGGACTATACTCTGTCATTCGTTGTGAATCCGCTGAATTGTTAAGTATTGCACTAATAAATCGTTGTGAGGGTTTAATCTCGTGAATTGTCGTAACTGCTGTATTAGTTACTAACCTGGTTGTGTGTGCATTGTTATTTAAATTAGGTTAATCAAGGCTAATCAGTAGGCTTATACTCTGCTCGTTAAATCTACAATGTGAGTCATTCTCTTCTTATCAAATTTGTTTACAAAATTATGTATATTTTCAAAGGTTATAATTACAGTGATTAAGTTTATGTAATCACCAAATTACAGCCGGTATGTGGGGTATTGTGCACATTACTACTGTTGTTGTCACTTTAGGTGGGCGAACCTAAATTAGTGATATTCGTCATTCATTGGGGCAGCCAATGGTGATATGACCACAGTCACCGAAAAGAGTCGAGTGACAAATACTGTGGGTAGTTGGTTTGATATCAGAAACATTATAATCTCTTAATACTGTGAATTATAACAAACGAGTCGTTTTAGTAAAAATGAATGATTCACTCAGTATTTCCCTGCTGACAAAACCTTTTTCAAACATGTTTCAGGTGATCTGTTGTGAGCACAGGAAAAGTGTCTTGGAGCACTACATGCTTAGAAAAGTGGCTCAATGTAAATAAATAAAGAAACATGTTTTAAGAAATAAAGATTTCCCAGTGAAATCACTTTATTGTAAATTATGGGATTTATCCCTATATTATATATATATACGAGCAGTTTTAATAATAATCGATCCTGTTTAAAAAGACTTCCGCTGTCACTAAATTAGATACCATCAGATTTCCTGCCTCGCGACTCTGGACCGGGTCAAACCGGGGTCAAGGGCCGTGACAGGAATAGGTGGTATCAGAGCCACTGATTTAAGCTTACTATTGATTTTAGCCTATTAAAATAATTGAGAGATACTTAGGAAATTTAATTGCTATTTTGTGAAAACATGTTTTATTAACTGATTAATTGTTGAGTTACAGTATGGGTAAACAAAAGATTTCTGCTATCTACCACAAATTAGATACTGCACCCACAGAAAAAGGAACCTCTTCGTCCAAACAACCAGCAGATCTGGAAGAAGGGATTTTTGTCCGTAAAGCAAATTATGAAAATCCTCTCACCCAAGATAAAAGAAATTTGATTCTTAGAAGGGGACAGGAGAAAATAAAGAAACCCCAAGTTAAGAAAGTGAGTTTTAATCCAGAAATCCAGGAATTTGGCAATAGGTCACCTTGGGAAGAGACATTAGATGAAAAATGGGCAAATCTTTATATGCTAGCTACAGTAGCAGAAAATGCAAACCTCTAAAATAACAATAAGCCTGGTCTAGTAGAAAATTAATCTCCAGTAAATAAATAAAGTATAGTGTGTTCTCTTTCCTATAGTCTTTTGTACCAATTAGTATGCAATAAAACTTTAATGTTTATTTGTAAAACTTTGTTCCAAAGTTTTAACTTAGGATTTTTGTGCATTTTGCATATATGCTATCCAGCATGAGTGAGATATCGTAAGCATTTCAGAATCTCAACCTCTACCCAGTACCAATTGAAGTCTCCCACGACTTTACTGGTTATATTGCTGACATAGAGGAACCCCTGGAATTCCAAGCTCCACCGCTGGAAAAAGCCAAACTTAAAAAGAAAAGAAGATATGTAGGATGGAGGAAAGTGCGCAGGAGAAAGCCAGTTACTAGGAAATTCCCAAAAATAGAAAACCCTATAGACAAAGGAAAAGGAATCGAAATCGGAGAAAGTTCTAATCCAGCAGAGATAGAAATCAGGAAAGATTCTAAACAAAAAGGAATAGAAATTGGAGAGAGTTCTAGACAAACTGAAGAAATCACATTTCAAGATGAAATAGACCGTCTACTGGCAAACTGTGATGTCATTAGCCCTATCCATAATAATCTATATCCTTACATAGAAACCCAACTTCCTGTAAATCTGGAACCAGCTATTCCAGATCCACTAATCCACACTCGACCTTTAGGTCAAATGGAAGAATGGTGGACAAATGACTGGCAATTCGAAAATATTATCAACAGTCCTTATTCCTTCCTTCCACAGTGGGATCCAGAACCTATCCCCAATCCTCCAATGAGCAACGAAAACTTAGCCGAACTCCGTCAGTTCGGTGAAGAGCTGATAAGTACAGGGAATAGGATCTAGGAAATGGGGGAACAAATTTCCTGGAAGTACGACGAAAGGGAGCGTCGCTACTAAACTGCTAGTTGATCAAAGAATAGTGGGGTTGGGAAGAATGTCTGTATAATAATAATAATAATAATAATAATAATAATAATAATAATAATAATAATAGTTAAATATAAATCTGTAAAATGGGAAATAAAACATTGTAAGATAAACAGTGTGTATGGATGCCTATATAATATATAAAGCAAAATAGAAGTCGAAACATCGACAATTTTGG
Source organism: Helianthus tuberosus (assembly GCA_030545235.1). NCBI lineage: Eukaryota > Viridiplantae > Streptophyta > Magnoliopsida > Asterales > Asteraceae > Helianthus > Helianthus tuberosus. The sequence continues at coordinate 30,364 of JARYGA010027556.1, forward strand.
ATATATATCTGTGTTGTAAGATTTTATGTGCTTCTGTGTAATTGTTTTATTTACAATTATTTGATACTAATAGTTATATTTTTAATAATTATCCGATGGAAAACGCTAATAATGAACCAGTTAATGAGATTAATCAATCTGAGCAACACGCGGGGAATCAATATATGACTAGGCAGGATATAGAAAATATTGTTGCTCAAGGGATAGCCAATGCTATTCCAGCATTCGTTGCTGCTGTTAAAAATCCAATAGAACCGCAACAAATCGTTTCTAGTAAACGTACTCAGGAAGATAATTTTAGTCATAGTGTAAATGGAGGCGGCAATCATGACGATAATAATCCACGACAGGCTCCACCTCCTAAGAAAATGAAAGCCGCAACACCTGGTTGCACTTTCAAAGAATTTATTGCTTGTAAACCTGCTGAATTTGCAGGCAACGAAGGAGCAACTGCAGTACTGCGTTGGTTAGAGAAAACCGAAGCAGTAATTGCAATAAGTAAGTGTTCCGAAGAAGATCAGGTTATGTATGCGTCAAATTTATTCAAAGAAGGGGCACTAGAATGGTGGAACACCGTATTACAAGCAAAAGGAAGAAGGATAGCTTATGCTATGGACTGGGAAGAATTTAAAATTCTTGTAGAAAGAAAATATTGTCCTGAATATGAAAAGGAACAAATGGCAAATAAGTTCCTAAATCATCGTATGGTAGGCGTAGAGTGTCGCGGTTATACTTCGACATTCTTTGAATATGCTAGAGTAGTACCAACACTGGCTTCGCCAGAACCGGTACTCATTTCCCGTTACATTTGGGGATTAATTAGTGAAATTCGTAACATCGTTAAAGCTGCGAGACCTTGCACTATTGACGATGCTGTGGAACTAGCTAATACCCTAACTGATGAACTAGTGCGCACAAGAGAAGAAGATCGAAAGAAGGAATTTGCTCAAAAGATTACCCAAGGATTTCGTGTGGGTAATGATAATAATAGGTTCAAGAAAAGAGGAAGGAGACAATCTGCACAGCCGCCTTTTTGCAAAAATTGCAAAAAGAATCATTTTGGAAAATGCAATGTAATCTACAACTTCTGCAAAATGGCAGGACATCGTGAAGAAAATTGCAAAAAGAAAACCATAGTCTGCTATAACTGTGGAGAAACAGGACATTACAAAACAGAATGTCCTAAATTGATTAAAACCGCAGACAATAAAGGCAAACCAGCTGATGGAACAACAAAGAAGA
>JARYGA010027557.1:0-16625 GCA_030545235.1 Helianthus tuberosus
GAAGCGTCGTTATGGATCGTTGAGCACTGTACAAGTTATAGTCTGGTTTTAACAAAAACTTTTTCCGTTTTTAAAACCAAGTTCACTATAACCAATGGCTCTGATACCAATCTGTCACACCCCCAAAATCCACTCGCGGAGTATCACCGCTTGGAGGCGTGACATGACCAGGGTCAAGCCACCAATCATATTGAACATAGCGTATAAATAAATGTAAAACCCAAACACAATATAATTGGTAACAAAACATAGTCTAAGTAAGCAGCGGAAGCATAATGTTTAAAACTAAAACAAAAGTTCAATTGTGTCAAATGTTTGACATGGTATATGACAATCCATGTCCCACAACGACCACGCCTCCCCGTGCAAGCTCCATGAGTACCTAACGACCTGCAAGGCATATAACAACGAGTCAACAACAAAGTTGAGCGAGTTCACAGTTGGTTGATTAGGTTTTGATTTCGTTTCAATATTCGTAAGTTCGTTTTGCACACCACGTTTTAATCAGTAACCCTGTTTCCCAAACCTTCTCAATGATTAGTGGGGGCTTCCCATGTGAATTACCAGACCGTACCATATCGACTACTAACGAAAGTAAGTTGTACACTAAGTCAATGTCTATTATCATTGACCCTTTGCCTTAGTCCATTAGTACACGCCCGTCCTATCAGCACGGTGTGAGGTTTGTTAATCCTAATAGCGCTATTAACTAATGACACGCTCGCCATCAGCCTCAGCGATTAAGTCGATATAAAATGAGGGACTTATGATAGAATTTTGGTCCAGTATGTTTAATCTTGTTGTCCTACCCAAGGAGGACGAACGTACGTATCCTACCCAAGGAGAATACGCGAGGTTTAATCTTGGTATCCTACCCATGGAGGATGGCCATACATATCCTACCCAAGGAGAATATGTAGTTTCCGTTTTAGTTCTTTAATCCATTCCCAACCCTTGGGAATCCCATGCCTTGTAGAAAGTGTGAACTCACCTCGGTTTGCTCGATTTGCCAACTTATGTGCTCACAAATATTCAGTCAAAGCCTATAGCAATAATACATACATAATCAGTTGGCATCCACATTGTTTGCATATAGGTCATGATCATGGATGTATACCCAGGCAATACTATCACATAGCACTTAACAGTTGTTCTAGTTCATATCAGTCCATAGTTCACGTGTATGATACGTAACAATATCTAGCAATTGAGTGTATTGATTGCAAGAACCATCTAATATCATTTGACTACAATCATAACAATCTTAATCACATAGACAACCACTAATATTCATACAGTAGTCATGACATACTAACCCACTGATCATGCAAAGACCCTTACGGCGAAATCCCAGAGTGACGAAACCCCCACCTGTTTCGTCGACAAGGCAATGACGAAACCCCCACCTGTTTCGTCAGCATCCAGGTGGTGAAACTCCCAAGATTTTCGTCGATAACAAAGCGGCGAAACTCCCTGGTGTTTCGTCGACTATGCTAACAGTTTCAGCATACATACACACAGAAAACCCTAATCCGTATCACCGTTATCGTCAATCATGCAATTGTCGTCCAAACACAACAAATGTTAATGCTACCTAACATCATTCCAATTACATCATAGCACTTAACATCTAGCATGAACCCTAAATCACAAAGCAACCGTATACAATCTAGTTTACACATGTATATATTCAATAACATAATCCATTCAACACATGTACAAAATCAACAGACACATAGGCTCCAGTTAGTAAACATGTATGAATACAGTTCCAAGGATTTTCATCCTGCAGTTTCTAAACACATTGATTTGCACTGGAACACCCGAAACCCTAATTACATGATTCCCAAGTTAGGCATATATCATAGACAAATCATCTAAGCATCACATTGCAGGTTATCGAATCCACTCTTACAGGTATCCTTCTCATCAACAACTAAATCCCGATATACATACACATCGTGACAATCATCATAAATCAGTCAATGAAATCAAGTTATGATAACAATCATTTACACAAACAATCTAATAATTTGATCGAGTCAGGTTATCATAAAACTAACCGGATGTGCGATGGGTTAAGCGAGAACTTCTAGAGAGAGAGAATGGTTGCCGTCAAGTTGTTTTGAGAGAAAAAGCCTAGGGTTTCACGAATGGTGGTGTGTGCATTATATAGCGTAACTGTCATCTCGATTGGGCCTTACTTGGGCCGAAGCCCACTATGGCGAAACTCTATAGTTTCGTCAAAAGATGAATGACGAAATCCCAAAGTTTCGTGAGGGTGTTGACGAAACTCCATACGTTTCGTCGTGGTGTATGTGTGGCTCACAAGGTTTCATAGATTGTGGGTTTATGAGTTCAAACAGTTAATAAATTTCTAACATTCGTTAATCAAACAGAAACACCATAAATCAAGCATAATCAAGCATGTACAATTACAGAGCAAACAAGTTTTGCAAATACAGTTGTGAAACAAATAACGTAAACAATTAACGTGCAATTAATGCGAAGATGGAATCTTGGAAACTCGAGTTGTCACATTGCAACTGGTCGAATAAGTCATCAATACGTGGGAGAGGATAACGATTCTTCACGGTCCCCTTGTTGAGTTCGCGGTAGTCAATACACATCCTAAAGGTACCATCTTTCTTCTTCACGAATAACACTGGAGTTCCCCAAGGCGAAGAGCTAGGACGTATGAAACCCTTTTCCAAGAGTTCTTGTAATCGTGTGGACAGTTCTTCAAGTTCTGACGTAGCTAGTCGATAAGGTGCACGAGCTATTGGTGCTGCTCCAGGAGCTAGCTCGATTTGAAACTCGACTTGTCGATGAGGCGGAAGACCAGGTATTTCCTCAGGAAATACCTCAGGAAAATCACGCACAATCAGAATGTCTTCAATCTTCTTTTCTTCCGAGGATGTATCAGAAACGAGGGATAGGATGGCAGTGTGGCCCTTACGCAAACACTTCTGGGCCTTAAGGAAAGAGATGATGCCCACAACAGCACCACTCTTATCGCCATGAATCACAAGGGGTTCTTCACCAGGAGGAGGGATGCGGACAATCTTCTCGTTGCAAAGAATTTCCGCTTGTTGATGAGATAACCAATCCATCCCAATAACAACGTCGAAACTACCCAGAACGATAGGAATAAGATCGACAGAGAAGGTCTGACCAGCTAAGACGAGGTTACAACCCATAAATATGTGTGTGGCCTCGAGAATTTTACTGTTTGCTAGCTCTACCGTGTGTTTGGTGGTCAAAAGTGTTGGGGTGCGCTTAACCATTTGACTAACTTTTAAGGACACATAACTAGTATCGGCACCCGAATCGAATAAAACAGTAACAAACAAATCATCCAGAAGAAACTTACCCATCACAACGTTGGGATCTTTCCTTGCGTCGCCCTGTCCCAACAGGAAAACACGTCCCCTGGCACCATTGCCATTATTGTTACCCCTATTGTTGCCTCCATTGTTGTTCCCGTTTCCTTGGTTGTTGTTGTTCTGATTCTGGTTTAGCTGAGGACAGTTCCTCTTAAAGTGGCCTTCAGCGCCACACTGAAAGCATCCTTTATTGCCCTGCTGTTGCTGCTGCTGGTGGTTCTGTGGAGCTTGTTGTTGTTGTTGGCGATTCTGATTGGCTAGTCGCGTGCTCCTGCAATCCTTTGCTTCCTGACCAAACTTGTTACACCTCAGGCAACGACCCTTGTGGCACTGCCCGCTGTGGTGCAAATTACATCGATTGCACTTAGGGTGACTTCCCTTGTACCCACCCTGACCCTGATTCCTAGAAGATTGCTGACCGGGGCTCCTGTACTCATCTGTCTTTCGCTGCTGGGACTGAACTGAAGTAGAACCATTGCCCGAATTTCCATCCCACTTGCGCTTGTTATCACTGGGAGCATCAGTAGTAGTAGCGCTAATACGCTTGGGTAGCTTGTTCTGCTCAACTGCCTGATCAGTGAGACTATGAGCCAACTTGATGATTTGCTGAATGGTGCCAAGATTAGCTGAGGTCACGTGGCTTTGAATTTCTGGCACCAAACCCTTAAGGTACAGCTCGATACGCTTGATAGGAGGATCCACCATAGTGGGACACAGGATAGCTAATTCGTTCGACCTCTTTGTGTATGCCTCGATTTCAGACCCCGTCATCTTCAGATTGAAGAATTCTACCTCTAGCTTGTGGATGTCGTCACGACTACAGTACTCTTCTTTGATCAGTTCTTTGAAACCGTTCCATGGGGTGGCATTAGCAACCGCCAACCCTAGCAGTTGAACCTGTGCTTTCCACCAGGTTAACGCAGCACCTTCGAGTGTTCCAGTAGCATATTTCACCCTACGATCTTCAAGGCATTCACACATCTCAAAAACAGACTCGAGCTTCTCGAACCAGTGAAGAAGGCCTACAGCTCCTTCTGTGCCGCTGAAAGTACTAGGTCGGCAATCCATGAATGTTTTGAATGCGCACACAGGAGGCTGAGCATGTTAACCTGTTGTGCGAGAATAAAAACAAGGTTAAGCACAAGAGTTGGTTCATGAGAGTAGGATCTAAACATCCTAGGATAGGTAGAAATGGCAGGTTATACCTCCTGCTGGAACTGCTGCGAGTGCCTCAGCAACTCGTTCGTTGATTAGAGCCATCAGCTGGGCTTGAGTCAAGTCCAGGCATCCACCCATGATCTTCACATCGAAGGAAACACAAGTAAGAAAAGTGTCGCGAAAGTGCGTAAGTGTGGACTGACAGAAGAGAGCAAACACACAGGGTTTCAAGCAATAGTTGTTGCGCTAATTATGCATACCATGATCAAATACGCTACTTAAACTAGCTGGCAGGCAATACAAACATAAACCATATTACCTATTGTGTCGAGTCTTGCACGTGGAGCGAAGCGTCGTTGTGGATCGTTGAGCACTGTACATGTTATAGTCTGGTTTTGTCAAAAAGCTTTTCGCTTTTTAAAACCAAGTTCACTATAACCAATGACTCTGATACCAATCTGTCACACCCCCAAAATCCACCATGCGGAGTATCACCGCTTGGAGGCGTGACGTGACCAGGATCGAGCCACCAATCATATTGAACAACGTAATTAAGTAAATAAAACCAACCACAATACAACTGGTAACCAAAGGCTAGTTAACCAAGTTCAAATTAAACAGCGGAAGCATTAAAGATATGGACCTAAAACATAAGTTCCATAAGTTCATAAAGTTTAGTTTTTAAGCACGGGACAATAATAGTCCATATCCCACAACGACCTCCTCCTCGCGCAAGCTCCATAAGCATCTAACGACCTGTAAGGCATGTAACAACGAGTCAACAATAAAGTTGAGCGAGTTCACAGTTGGGAGTTTGTTTTAAGTTGTTTCAAAAACATATTTTTTGCTTAGTTGGCTTACTTACCGTGGGGGGTTACCCCATAGTTGAAAATATGATTAATCAATTCCTTCTTTCCCAAACCATACCCGTAATTAGTGGGGGCTTCCCCATGTGAACCACTAGACCGTTATGATATCGACAATTGACGAACAATAGTTGTGCCCTACGTCAATGTCTATCATCATTGACAGTTTGCCATAGTCCATTAGTACACGCCCGTCCGAACGGCACGGTGTGAGGTTTGTTAAACCTAATAGCGCTATTAACTAATGACCCGCTCGCCATTGGCCTCGGCGATTAAGTCGATATAAATTGAGGGACTTAATGATAGAGTTTTGTCTAGTAAGTTTTAAGGTTGTTGTCCTACCCAAGGAGGACGAACGTACGTATTCTACCCAAGGAGAATACGCAGGATTAATATTGGCATGCTACCCATGGAGGATGGCCGAACATATCCTACCCAAGGAGGATATGTAGGTTCCATTTTAATTCTTTAACCCATTCCCAACCACCGGGAATCCCATGCCTTAGAAAGTGTGTGAACTCACCTTGGTTTGCTCGGTTAGATTAGTTACTCTAATAATCAGAAATCAAGCACGTCCTAATAAGGTACGGATAACAATCAGTTTCTCATGCATAACACGTATCCTACGTACAGTTTATTTACTCATTACTTCTATCACATACCACCCAATTCAAATGCCATGTTATATTGTTAAGTTACATTATTTTACCCTAAAATAATATAACTATCTCACAAAATAAACAAGTATCCACACAAGTGTCCAAAATATAAAATATATATTCTAAATATATATATTTATCCATTTTACTTGTAAAAATCAACCTCCGATACTTTGTATTTTTGTAACAAAACTCATGGCGAAGTTTATATTCTAAACGCAAGTTATAAAATATACTTGTAACGCTTGTTTAGAAAAATATTTTCTAAGTGTTGATATTTTTAGGAAATTTTGCCAGAGTCTCCTTTGTAAATGGAGGTGTCCATGCTTATTAGCATATCATTTTCTTTTCAAAATTTTCATTCAATAATCATCAACCATTTACTAAACAATATTACATTCACCAAGTGTAAAACAATGCACTCTACGTAGTAACATGAACTTTTGTTTTCGTAAAAACGCGTAGTAACTTGGTAAGGTATTTAGTGGTCTTAGTTACCCTCCAAAGTGTGTTTACTTTACTTAAAATCTCATTCTCGTGATTTTTAGATGTTCACAACTTGTGAACATATTTTACAAAATATTTATTAACCACATTTTCATGTTTCACTTGCATCCTTATACTCCTTTTAATTTCCGAAAATAATGTATATGCAAGAAAAGTTATGATCCTTCAAAACCCGTCTTTTAGACTTGGTTTATTTAGGAAAATCATCCACAAGTTTTAGATCTACAAGATCACTAGTTCACTTGGTTTATTATTTTTTTCAAGAACAATCATTTTTCTTTCAAGTTCATGTGTAGACTAGAAGATGATTATTTCATACAAGCACATAATCACCTCTAACTTGTTAAACCATGTTTTTAATCATGCTTTAACAAGTTCCATATGATGATCAATCATCATATTACTAGTAATCACCAAGTAACATCATACATACTCAAAATACACCATTCTAGCATTATTTCATCTTATGTAAAGCTTATGTTCAAGTTTTATGTTCATGATCTTTAGTGTTCTTGTAAGAATCAACATAATATCATCTTTAACCACTAAAAATAGGAAGTAACAAGAGTGAAAAAATATCTTACAACTAGCTTAAAGCTAGGGAAGAAACAAGATGAAAATGTTGAGGATAATAGCAAACGAGAGAGGTCCTTGATGATCCGTGAGTTCCACCCTCCGTTATTCACCTTTGTGCACCTTGTGAGAAGATTGGATGGATGAACAAAAGTTAAAGACGGTGAGTAGGGGAGGTTTCGGCCGAGCTTTTTAATGGAGGAAGGGAGAGAGAGAGCTTGTGTTGATAAGTGAAGGTGGTGATGGTTATTTAAAATCAAGTTCCTTTGTCCATTGGGTTATGTGTAAACAATAGTACCAACATAATCATCCATGATCTTCTAAAGAGATCACATAGGGATTATGCAAGATTTAATCAAATCTTGTGGTGGTGAGTCCCCTTAGAAGACGATTATGTATAGGGGGGGGGGGGGTGATTGTAAATTAAATGGGTAATTGGTGATTAGTAGGGTGTTAGATGTAGAATCTAATGTTTAGTGGGTACCATGTCTTATGTAGTGTGTTTAAGTGTTCGGGAACCAAGACTGGCTAAAAAAATAAAAACAATGCTTCTTGCAATATTTTAGTGTTCCGGGTAATTTCCGGTTGTTCGGTTAGGTATCGTTCCGTTAAAGTGCTAAGTTATACCGTTTAGTGTCTTTTATGTATCTTTTTGTAACACTTTTAATTCCCAACACTGGGGAAAGCATACAGGACCATTTAGTGACTTTTCTGCACAAGACTAGTATGGTAACAAGTACATGCAAGTATGACGCAGTAATCAGAAAGCAGTTAAGTGATTCAGCATAGACATCAAGCACTTTAATTAACATTAATTAATCGTACGGATACATGTAATTTTTTTGAGGGTTGTCACACCCCCACCCTCGCCCCCCCCCCCCCCCAAAAAAACATAACCCCCCCACACACACAAGCTAAATTGCTAACAACTAAAACCACAAAAAACCTAAAAAAATAAAAAAAAAATCAGAAAAACACACACATTTTTTTTAAATATTTTATAAGTTCAAATCGCTACTTTTAGTTGCCAAAAAAAAATTAAAAATTTTTTTTGGCTACTAAAAGTAGCGATTTTTTTTTATAAAAAAAAATTGTGTGTTTTTTAGCTAGTTTTAGGTATTTTTGGTTGTGTTCACATGTGCATTTCTAATATTGGTAATGTAAAAAGTAGTGTATTACACATGGTAGTGTAAATGAAAGTACAATTGTCTAATATTTGTAATGAATTACGGAATTTGTCAAAGAAATGACAAAAATGCACATGTGCATGTTTGTGTATTATGGATGGAATGATTGATGAAAGAGAAAGTACTGTACCTGGATCTCGCGGTTCTCGCAATAAAGGGTGGTTCCTAACGGATCCTTCTCCTATATATATATATATATAGAGAGAGAGGATGAATCATGAGAAAACTAGTTTAAATAAGAAAACCAAACAACTAACTAAAAAAGCCTAAAAGACATACCTAATTTCTTTTTTTTACAATTTTTTATAAAAAAATCGCTATTTTTTATATATAAAAAAATTTAAAAAAAATTGTACTGCACATGTGCACTAATACGGAAAGCCTAAACCACTTAACCCACCCCCACCGACACCCCCCCAAAAACCTAAACACCCCACCCCCACCCCCCAAAAACCTAAATTTACCCTCCCACCAAAAGCTTAAAACCCCCACCTCCACCCCCATCCCCCCCCCCCCCCAAAAAAAAAACCTAAACCTCCAACCCCCCCCCCCCCTTCCCGAAAACTTAAAACTAAACCCTAAACATAAACACGAAAAAAATAAACCCCCCCCCCCTCAAAAAAAAAAAAAAAAAAAAAAAACCTAAACCTTCCCTCCCTCTGTGACAACCCGCACTAAACCAGGTATCCGTACGACTTAACTAATGATTAATTACTGCTTAATTACAGTGCTTGTTTGAACTAGCTGATGAACTGCTACTTGATATCTGATACATGTACTTACTTGCATCATACTTTACTTATCGTCACTACATTATTTACATGCTGAACCCTAGTGACAACCATGATGCACAAAAAGCACAGTAGCACAATAGCGGATAACCTATTGAACATGCTGATAAAGCCAGCATCAGGCAGACACTGCCTCTAAGGCCTGAAAGAGCCTGAGATAATTGCTACACTAATGGTGAGTGTAGGGATACAAGGGTTGTAGAACTGCGTCTCTAGGAATAAGTTACGATGACTGGATGTGCCTAAAACGTACTCTAAGTACAAAACTCAGCACTTTAATAAATAATCCAGCTTTAAGCTAACTAGTAAAGCGCCAGAACATGAGAAAAAAATATTACTAGACACTTTCCAAAGTGTCAGAAATAAGTTGTGTCACTAATATAATTATAACGACACTTTAAAGCTTTGTTAAGCGCTTTAACGGATTACTATCCAACCGAACAACCGGACATTACCCGGAACCTGAAAATATTGTTATTTTCATTATTCATCTTTTTCTGAGCCAGTTAGGGACCCTGGGTACCCTAACACCCGCCATAAAGCACAATACATTAGTAACCGGGTTAATCCCTAAACTAACTTAGTTTAACCTAACTAATAACTAAAGACTAGTTGGGAATGAACTAGTACCCCCCCCCCCCTTTAGGAACCGTCCCCATCTAGGGGACATACATGGTACAATTGTGATTATTTTATTCATCCATGCATGATATCTAGAGGACACTTGATCCAAAGGTTAATTACCCTAAAACCTTGTCTATAAGTTCCTCACTAAACCCACCATAACATAATCACTTTCACAAATCAACACAAGAACACACATCTCTCTCTCTCTTGCTCTACAACTTACGGCCAAGCACCCCCATATACACCCATCCATTTTCGATTTTGTTCTTCACATTTCAAGAACATACAAGTGTCAAGGATCACGTATTAGGAAGCTTGGTGCAAACGGAAGGCGAAGGACCTCTTTATCTTGCTTTTATCCACGCGTTTTTCGTCTAGATTCTTCCCTAGCCTCGAGCTAGTGGTATGTCACTTAAAACACCTTCTTGAACTAATCTAAAGTGGTTAAAGCGATTTGTAATGGTTAAAACTAGTAATCTTACAAGATGATACATTAAAGTCTACTAAAAACATGAAAAATGTTGGATAAAAGCTCATATGTTGTGTAAATGTTGTAGTAATTGAAATTTGTGATTATTTAGACCCGATCTATGTTGTGGTAGCTCGGATCACCACTTAACCCGGTTTGGTCATGATCACGAATCATGACATATGGTTGTTTTGAATAGAACAAGGGTTAAAGGGTGAAACTCTACCACACACGAGTCATGAACTTGTGTAAAAATGTTTTACTTGTGGAATAGTGTTTAAAACTAGCAGATCTATGTATCTGCAAGTGGTATTTCCAAAGGACCAAGCGTTAAAGAAATCATGCTTTCTAAAAATGGATCTTGCACTGACAAGAATGGTTTTTAGAACACACAAGTGTGTAAACACTTGTGTAACACAAAGTTTCGACAAAATAACTATTTTTGTAAAAGTTGACGAGAAGTGGTAAAGACGGAACTTCCATAAAAACGAGGTTTTCACAGAATCGGATTATTTTATATAAAGATACACTAAAAGTAAGGATCTTTACTACACATTTTAGAGTAAATTACAAGTTCATGCAATCTTTACGATTTACATGTTTATTTACTAGATTGATGTGTTGGATATCATTTTGATCGAATAAGAAAATTGTTGAATTGATTTACAAAAGAAAATGATACGCTTGAAAGCGTGGCCACCTCCAGTTACAGGGGAAACTCTGGCGAAATTTTTCTAAAAACCTAACACTTGGAATTATTTTCACTATAACTGTTAGAAATACTTTTCGACTTCTTTTCGCCACAACTTTATTTACAAAATATCGGAGGTGGGATTTCACAAAATAAAACGCGATAAATATATATTTAGTATATATTTTTCTTAACGACACTTGTCATGTGTTTATGATTATTTTGTGAAAATGCTAGTATTATTTTTAGGGTAAAAATAATACTACCGAATGTTAATGGATCCAAAATAATACGAACGACTCTACGATAAATATATAAGTTACATCGGTAATTCTTATTACCACTCGAACGTTAAAACGTAACTTACGCATTTTACAGAAATAATTATGAACGCGTATATTTGACAAAGTATTATTTTGGGAGAATTTTGCGAAGTAAAAATATAATATTTTTGAGAAGAATATTTATATTTTGGAAGTTAGAAATAAAATATTTATTAAGTGAGACTTAATAACGTATTTCGAATATTACACGCGTGTATTAAATCCCCCATCCGTGGGAAGGAAAATGACTACCAAGTATGTACAGAGTATAAACACGAAATAGTTGACTAACTATTTCCCAAGAACTTAAACCATAAAGCTAAGGCACGGCCGTCCGTCTAATAGAATTAGTACGTGTAGGTCGTCACACAGCTGTTGGATTTGGAGACATATTTGGTAGAGACGCACCACTGTGAGTTCATGTCCCCCTTTTCTCTAACTGTTTTCAGTTTTCTTAACTGCGGGGGTGAAATACATGTTACTATGATTACGAATGTTTCTTACATGGTATGGTCAGCTAAGGAAGGAACTGTTAGGTTATGTGATTGGGTAGGTGAAACCTTAAGAACATTAGTCCTCGCAGTACGATCGAGGGATACGAGTGATAGGCCTATTTGAGCATAACAAACACCACCCATGCGCCCGCAGGTTGGACCATGTGGTGACCCCGTCTTAACACCACCCATGCGCCCGCAGGTTGGACCATGTGGTGACCTTGTCGTAACACCACCCATGCGCCCGCAGGTTGGACCATGTGGTGACCCCGTCTTAACACCACCCATGCGCCCGCAGGTTGGACCATGTGGTGACCTTGTCCTATCCCCTCCCATGCGCCCGCAGGATGGACCATGTGGATACACAATAACTGATATGTTTCCTTATTTGCTTTCATACCAGAGTTTACAAAACATTCATACTCGCAATGATTACAAAGGTTTATTCGCGCGCACATACTAAACACATGAACTCGCTCAACATTATTGTTGATTTTTCAACTTACATGTATTTCAGGGAATTAAAGGATCTGGCGCGGTATGACACGTTTTCCCGCTGCACTAGTTACGAGGTCATCCGGGTTTGGGGAATGTGACTCTTTCCTGGACAAGTCACAATCCTTAAACTGTGTTTATGTCATGTTGATGTTTGTGATTGTTAAGACAATGTTGTTGTATTTGGTTTTCAAAACTTAATTAAATGGATGATCTTGCATGGTTTTATTTCATATAGCTTTGTTATGGTTAAGCTATGGTATTAAGAAGTCACACCAAATTAACCACGCTTCTGCAAAGCCAGGGTGTGACAGCTTGGTATCAGAGCCAGGTTCATAGCAAACTAGGATTCTTTCTCGAGTCTAGACTATGATCACTAGGGCTCTCACGAAAACATTTTACTGCATACCACTTAAGTCCAGATCCAAAACTTTTTACAAACAATTGTTGAGCACGTTGATTTATTATAGGCTCAGCCTGGAGGGCTGAGGCTCGGTCTGGAGGACCGAGGCTCGGTCTGGAGGACTGAGGTAGTTGGCTAGTGAGGCTAGGAAGAGTAGGCTCAGTCATGAAGGCTGAGGCTCGGTCAAGGGGACCGAGGCTCGATCTAAGAGGTCGAGGTGGAGGATAGAGCAGTCTTAGAGACTGGGAGGAATTTGGCCAGTGGGACTAGGAGAATGATTTGAATGCTTACTTGGTGACTTATGTGATTATATGATTATATGATTGATTATTGTACGTATATGCGTTTGTGTTACAAACATCATGCTTTCATCATATACTAGAAAGATGGACACTACGAATCCCATGGCCATAGTGTCAGACGACATAGTTTCATCGAAGCACGAGGTGTACATTCCGATACTACCGGCACAGACAATGACGACTTTCCGCCCTTTTGCGCTGCCTGAAGTCGTAGCAGAGCCTACTGATGGCCATCTTGTTGGGAGTTTGCCCCTCGCGGCGATCCCTGCTCCTGTGCCCCCTTGCCGCTTATCCTGTTGATGATATGCCCCCCCAACGTGGCCTCTAACGACGATAACGACCTACTAGAGGAGGACCCATTCGAGGGCAGGACCCTATTGCTGCTGGTATTAGACTACTGCATGCGGACGCTTCTGCAGGGGAAACTCATGCCAATTCCCCTATCCCAGACTCATTTGAGTTTCTGACATCCGCATCTTTGCACATACAGGGAGTGCAGCACCACTCACACGACGCCGACCCTGATATGGCGTCATCAGCTGCCCCACTTCTCGCACACAGATTTGAGTTTGATCGCGATATTGAGGACGATTCTGTTTTTCCACCTGGTTTTGATCCAGACCATGACATTGAGTTCATGCACTTAGACCAGCCTTTGGAGGATCCTGTAACCCCTGTGTTTGTTGATCCAGCTGATCTTGAGATGGAGTTTTTGATCCGGAGCCAGCCGTGGCCCCTGAGCTAGGCGTTGCTCCTGACCCCGCATTGTAGCATGACCCTGTTCATGCCGATGCACCTGCTGTTGCTCCTTGATTGATCATCTGCTTGGACGAGAGAAAATTTGGGGTAACTGTGCAAGACAATTTATTATTACGGGGGCCCACGTAATAACGACTTGTAGTGCACAGAAATCCTGGTGGACTCTGCGGGTCAAGCTAATGAAAACCAATGTAGCAGGAAATATCTAAAACACGAACGACCAAGGCGAGGCGGTGTAGCCTCGAGTTCATTCTATTACAAGCAACAAGCCAAATTGACAAGCCTATGTGAAGGCTCAGAAATTTATTTCCCCACTCATACATTGAGTATATTTGCGTGTGAAATTGGGTGATTACATGATGGCTTATGTTGCTATATACACCTCATAGACAATTGAAACGTTGTCCAACCCGCTTCACACTATTTCGACAAAAGGGAATGTCACCCAGACGTGACACAAACACCAGTACGTTGCCAAGGACAGAAGCCGAGCTGCAGGAACGCATCTCCCAGATAAATGCACGACATGAAGCCCTCCGCTCTAAGCACAACGAAGGCGCTACTGGAGACAACCCTCCAACTGGCTGCACCTATAAGCAGTTCCTAAACAGCAAGCCTTTGAACTTCGACGGAGCAGGAGGCGTCGTGGCATTTGTTCGTTGGTCCGTAAAGACCAACTCCATACCAAAAATGAGTGACTGTTCGTCCCAACAGAGTGTTACCTACATCTCGGGGTTATTTCTAGATAAGGCACTCTCATGGTGAAACCTTCAGTCTTAGACCCTTGGCACAGACGCTGCTTATGCACGGAGCTGGGACGAGCTCAAGGAAACGATTGAGAAGAAATGTTGTTTTAGGACTGGAATTTAGAAACTTGAGGTGGAGTTTTGGAATTGAAAATGGACGGACCAAAGATGCCTGAATACGTCCAGCAATCTCACGGCAGGTCTAGGGTCGTTCCCTACTTAGTCAAACCAGAGTTCAAAAGGATTGAACGATTCATTTGGAGACTTGCACCCCAGATCAGGGGTATGGTTACTACCTCGAAGCCCTCGACCATTGCAGAGGCTAATTTATTTATAACATGAGATGTTATGTGGATGATTTATTGATAGCATGAGATGTTATGTGTTGATATTGTTGAATGCAGACGTGCATTTTATTTGCGATGACCTAACCTACGTGAAACATCTTTTAGAAAATGCCTCCAAAACGGGGTGTACGCATACCCACCAATGAGGCGGAACTTCAGGGAATCATTGCTGCAGTCATCGCACAATATGAGGCCCATCGCTTCGAGCACAACGGAGATACCTCAGGAAGTAACCCACCCAACGGCTGCACCTACAAACAGTTCTTAGGCTGCCAGCCCCTGCATTTCAATGGCACTGGGGGTGCAGTAGCCTTCGTACGCTGGATTGAGAAGACTGACACTGTTTTGCGTGCAAGCAAATGCGCCCCAAGAGATCAGGTCACGTACGTTTCCGGGCTGTTCCGAGATGGGGCTCTGTCATGGTGGAAACTTCAGGTTCAGACAATGGGCGAGGCTGCTGCGTATGCCTTATCATGGGACGAGCTGAAAGAACTAATGCATAAAAAGTACTGTTCGAGAACAGAAAGCCAAAAGGTAGAAACTGAGTTCTGGAACTTGAAGATGGAAGGTCCAAAAATAGTTGAGTATGTGGAGAAGTTCCAAGTTCTATCGCGTATCGTTCCTTACATGGTTACACCAGAATACAAGCGAATCGAGCGCTTCATTTGGGGTTTAGCTCCTCAAATCATAAGTATGGTAACCTCCTCCAAGCCTGCGACAATCACTGAGGCCATCAATCTAAGTATAGCTTTGACGGAAGAGGGAATCAGGATGAACAAATTTTCAACCTCTAAGAAGAAGAAGGAGACTCATGTAGAGTCATCCGGGGACAACGAGAGAAAGTTGGCGAATTTCAAACAGGGTACCCAGTCGAGTAACAACAACAAGCTCAAAAAGAGAAAAGAGTACACGGGTATCCTACCAAAGTGCGACAACTGTCGACGTCACCATAACGGGCGGTGTAGATATGGAAAATGTGGTAACTGTGGCAAGGTGGGACATGTCAAGGAAACGTGTCGGCAGGGCACTAAACATGGAAATAGAGGTCAAGATGATAGCGGAAATCGCGGAGGAAATAACGACGACAACAACTATCAGGGCAGGGATGGTGACGATCAAGGCTGTGGCCAAGCATGTTTTAATTGCGGTGATGTGGGGCATTTCAGGAAGTATTGCCCTAAGAACACTCAGGCAAGTGGATGAAAGCTCAATAGCGGGGATAGAATCCAAGCGTGGATATCGGTACGTCTCATAATAGTTAATGTTATGCTCTATTTGACAGTATTGTCAAATTTTAGCTTCAGAAAATACAGTTGTTTTAGTAGTAAGTAACCTAGATACCCAGCTCTCGATAGAATAAGCCTAACGGAAGCTTCGACGTGATAATTGGGATGGACTGGTTGTCGAATGACCATGCGGAGATTGACGTCCACGCCCCGACGACGAACGGAGGAATGATCGTGATTCGTGGAGCAGGATACGCTCCTACGGATTATCAGGCAAAGAAGACACGAAGATTTTCACACAAAGGATGTGTTGCATTCTTGGCTCAGGTCGTGGAAAAAGAAGTCGAAGAATCAAAACTCGAAGATATCCCTGTAAATGGAGAGTACCCTGAAGTCTTCCTCGAAGACTTGCCGGAATCGTCTCCTCAACGATTAGTCGAATCTCGCGACGATTTAATTCCAGGCACTGCACCCGTAGTCGATGCATCATAGCGACTTACATTTTCGGAGATGCAAGGATTGACATAGAAGTGTTAGCAATGGATAGAGAAGGAAGATAACAGACCAAAAATTCCCTTTTGGGGTAACCCCATTTTTACCCGTCAAAAAGAAGGAT